>WURT03653584.1:0-18822 GCA_009936505.3 Holothuria glaberrima
AGAAAATAAAATCGAGTTGGAACTGAGATAATTATTTCTTCTTCTCTGGATTATTTCTGTGTGGAGCTACACCCCAAGATCCCGTACCAAGCCTTCGTTACTACGATTGGCCCAACTATCCTCCAGTATCAAAGACAAAAGAAGTGAGGATGTGCATATGTGAGGGTTATGTTACAAGTACATACAAGTAGCCTTTTTTTGTCCGGCTGTGTATCCTACTTATGGATGCTACGTAGTGTGAAGTAGGAGCCGACAATAACCTTTTTGCAACCGTAAGGAGTCGGCCAAGTCGTTCTAAAATCGCAAAAGGCAAAATATTGCCATAGCAGACATATGGGCATACCAGTCGTAGGCATCGGAACTTAGATTACAAGCTTTATTGACAGGAAAAAAATACATAGCCTAGTAGTGTTTACTTTGTCAAAAGTTACAGTCACCAGTCTTGACAGGTTAAAAAGGAAGGGGCGGCTCCTGCATGTCTGTGCCCAACTGGATGTGTGCCTAATTAAACTCTTCAACATAAGAAGTATCACATTACCATTCTTTCAAAATCTTGTATTGTTGGCTCTGACCCGTCATTTTCGCTCTGCAAGAAAAGAATTACCAGAAAATGTAACAAATCATTTTTCCAGACAACGCTCAATAAGATTGTCTTTAGATCTTTGTTTTAGTTCAGCTGTGCAAAAAATTTCTCCAAATGAACTGAGATTAGCTCAGATATGACGGACAGGATTCATTCACCATCAACGAGAATGATATCTGCATTCCACATGAAGTTTACCCTTAGAATAGTATGTAGACTTGCCTCATTACTCTAGAAGCCCGCTGGCAGGATATTTCAAGTTTACTGGCAGTCATTTTTTTATAGAGTTCTTCGTTCTATAAGAATATTTTTCAACTTATTCTAGCAGGAGTGGCGCCAGGCCAGGAAAACGGGGCCATGTCCATCCGTTGCCCCTTACCCCATTGGGGAAGTTGCCAGTTTCATCGGGGAGTCTTACTGTGAGTATGATAAAGAATGTAGCCCCAGCAGTGGTCGGTCACCCCTACAATTTTTTTCTTTGCCCCGAAGAAGCGGAAAGTTTAGCTATAAGGGCGTCATAAGGCCTATATGACGTTTTTATGTTATCGGGCTTAACAGTTTTGACATACTTCAAAAAATGTGTTGTTCCTTATAAATTTAATGTGAGTATAGATACTAGACATTTTACAATAAAGATAACAGCAAATTATTAAAATAACGCAAAGACGTATTTTGCATGTAATGATGTTGAATTGACGTCATGTTATGGGACCCCTCCCTGTCGTGTATGTGTTCCGATTTCATCTTAATGGAAACGACTTTTGATGTTATCCCCTATCTTGACTACTCACACAGACAGTTTACATGATTTTGCTTTAAAGGATGGCAAATTCTTAAAACACGAACCAAATTTTCTTTAATAGAAAGGCCTAGATTTTTAAGTTTTCTTAAAAAAAACCCAAATTTGCTTCAAGAGAAACCCGAACTTGAAATTTCCTCCAATAAAATCGAAAGGTTGTGGATGTGGGAAGCACACATAAAAGTTTTGCTTTTGGCATTGGTTCGGTATGATCTCATCTCCTTTGTCCGGGCTTTTGGTTTTTGACCCCCTCGAGGAGCTTGGCTCTTCGCTGGGCAAATCCTGGCCCCATCCGTATTGGGCAGTGTAGCTGAATGCTGTTCAAGTGAAGTCTGATGACCACAGCTAATTTTCCTAAAACGCCAGTTTCATCGTTTTCTGGATAGTAGTGTTCATGATGCATAACGGGGAGGGACCGGGAATTGAAAACGCACCCTCCTATTGGGGAAGAAAATGTGCCAATTGTGGGCAAAATATATACTTTTTTCGGCAAACATGAATAAAAAATTACAAGTAAAAAGTGCTGCATCAACCGCTTCCCCTCTTATGCAGTGGCCCGTACGCTTTTGAATGCTGAAAAAGCTCGAGAACACGACTGTCAGTTTTCTCTTGATTTCTTCAATAGACAACAACCACATATTCAATTAAATTGTCAGTCATTAGGTAAAAACACTGGCCTGATGAAAATAAGAAGAAATAACATATCTAGGTGACATTTAGACATTTGTGGTAGTATTTTGAAAACTCAACAACAATTTCCGTTGTTTGTGAACTGACAGGTGTATTTGGCAATTGACCTCCTTGTACGACACATTTAAACTCAATGAAAACATATAGTCGTTACAAAATCAGCCCTATAAATTAATTGAGCATTTTTAGTCAGTGTTATGTAGATATTTTATATTTCGACATTGTTTCTCCATTATTAAATATGTGCCTTTTACTTGACCTCAATTTTCAAATTCTAATGTCAAATTCAAGTTTGACGTTTGACAGGTTTGTTCTATTTGTATTATTTGACAATGACAATGACAATGACAAGAGTTTATTTCCAGTACATACATAAACAATACATCACAACGGATTCACCAGAACAAGAAGAGTACCAGAAAGGGAGGGAAAGGAAGTAAGAAACTTATAAGCGTTTTCATCCGGCTAATATACCTTACATATGATGAATGATATAACAACTTAAGGTTCCATGTAATAATATAATTACCCAAATTCTAAATATTATGACTGATAAGTAGTGGTAAGTAAATTTTGCTTGTATTTGTGTTTAGAAGATGTGGGGGTTTTACTGTTTTCTATAGTTGCATCAATAGAATTCCATACAGTCACACCCTAGTACGAGATACACAGCTGTTTTTTGTAGTTTTGACTTTTTTTTAAATGAAAACTCTCTCAATTTCCAGTATTATAGCGATTTAGTGATATAGTGAAATAGTGTTGGAGATTTAATGGCAGCATTTTGTTAAAAACTTTGTACATGAAGGTAGCTGTTCTAAATTTAATTAACTGAAAAAAGGGCAACGTCTTTAAACTAGTAAACAATGGGGTTGTGTGATCTAAGTAATTTGCTTTACAGACAATACGAATGATTCTTTTTTGCTTAATGATATTTTAGTTGGAGTTAACTTTCGATCAAATTTATCAAATGTTTTGCAAGCCCAAAGGGGCGGATTGGGTCATTGCACTCCTAAGTGAAAGAGGGAAAAGGTTGGAAACCGTTACCACTGCACCTAGATGATGGATTGGTGCTGTTCAAACAAAGGTTATTGAACGTAGCAGTACCGATGACGAGTAACATTAATTGCGATTACAATGAATTGATATTGTGAAACACGACACAACATAATCAAAGTATCTGAGTACTTACAGTAATAGGCTTACTCTTCACATCGTCTGAAAATAAGTAACTCGCTAAGTCAGAAGGGTACAAAATGATTTTCAATATCTATGCTTGTGAGCCATTCATAAAGGTAAATTATGCAGTCTGGAGCTACAAAATCCCCGTGTTTGAATTCAAGGTACAAAGGTGTGCAAACTCGATATCAATAACTTGCCACGTGGCATAGGCGTACGTGACTCTTCCAATTTGGGGGACAGAAAATTTTTGCCTGAATCTCAAAAAAGTTGCCCAAAGTCACGGACGTGGACCCATCTCCAAAGACGGGGGGGGGGGAGGGATTTTCACCATATGTGAATCGCCGTCCTGGGGGAGGGGTCTAAGGGGAGGTGCTCACGTAAGGTGGGATAGTGCAAAATTGTGCTACATTTATTGCTAAATTTAAGTTGGATGTATTTCCAAGAATTTCTACTTTTTAGGAAATCTTTTCATCTTGCTCGTTTAAGTGAATTTTTTACCTAGTTTTTGGGGTAAATCAGAACCACACTGGGCGAGGTAATTGAACAGTAAATTGTTAGACTACATATACCGATTAGTAAGTTTACTCATGTCTTATGAAATTAAGATATGGAAGTGATTAGGACTGTGCATGTCAGAGCCTTTTCGAAAGTCTGCTAGAGGTGACACCGGCAAATAAATACACGCGTGTGAAGCGCGAAAATTTTTGCACTTTTTTCGGGAATTCGATCAAAAATTCGGAAACTCAGTAGACATTTGGGCAATCTTTTCACCTTTTTTTCATCTCTGCCGAAATTTCACCTATTCTGTGCCCGAATTTTGGTCAATTTTTTGCCCGATTTTTCGACCTCAGAAAACTTTGGGGGGCAGTCTGTCCCCTGCCCCCTACCTCTTACGCCTATGCCACGTGGACCTGTAAAGCTCCTGGGGCCAGCAAACCGATTTTGGAAGCTATTGTTCATTCCAAAATGTCAGACTGCCTATTCCTGGACGTCAATGACCAGTTTTAACATAGATAGTGTTTGAATTGCCAAGGTTATTTCAGGTAGATATATCCAACTTTTTAAACTGAAAAAGGCTAATTGTCATCGACATAGGAAGGTAAATGAATATGTTATGACATAAATGACGTTATACCAACCTCTCTATGCCGAAAAGTTGTTGTATCACATTTTAATTGAAGCAAATTTCTTGAGTGTTATTTATCAGATATCTACTCAAAATTAAGTTATAGCGGATAAACACATTTTTCTTCAATTCTGTCGCCATTTTAAATCTTTGTGGTAAATTTTACATCATTTTGGCATATTGACGTCAGTAAAAGGTCATGGGGTCTATTCAATCAAATCATTTGATTCTTTGGTATCATTTTCCTGTAAGTTTGTAACACAGGCGTTCAAAGCATTATAAACATTGAAACACCTACACATATATCTATATACTTACAAGTTAGGACACTTCTAATCCCAGGGTTCGCGGCACTCGCAATTACCTGCGTAACTATCCATACGGCCTCTCTCACATAACGGCTAATGCAAGGTAACGAACAGCTTTGCAGATGTAAGGTTTCATCACTCTCAAAATCACAACGTAGGTCAGTGCTGTGAATCGCGAGCACCGCGAAGCCTAGGATTCAAAGTGTCCTACCTTGTAATTATACATGTATGTTTAGTGTATTTATTTGTGTATGTAATGCTACGAATGCCTGTGATTATTAACACAATTATGGGGTATACAATTAACCGGTTTCGACTTATGGTAACTTCAAAGTTGACAGTGACATCCATTTTGAATTTATGCAAATTATCACATTTCCCGTTGTTTCATTCCGTCTAGTGATTTTGGGTACAATGTTCAGAGGGACCATGATAATTTGAAGCTATGAAACCTTTTCATACAAGTTGTTCTAGGTTTCCCTAATTTGGGTTTATTTTTACTGGACTATCTACCTCAAGCCCACTGCATCATCATTCGCGGACGGCTGACGGAGTTAGGCTATAATACAAAAAATGTAAAATTGTGATTGTGTGGTCTGTTTAACGTCCATCCAAAGTTATTTGAACCAACTTAATTGCATTATTCTAACCCCCGCAATGCCTTAAACCCGAGAGCTTCCGAGGGTCTCGTCCCCAAGAACCCACAGGGGCCTTGTCCCAGGACACTAAGGCAGGCGTATGACCCATTCCGTCGGGGAGCACCTAGCACTCCCCCGACGCCTACAGCGCCTCTACAATATCTAACATTGCAATCACGTCCTTGAAAAACCCAGGCGTCCCTCCTGATGAAGAAAGCATTTTGGGCAAATGTTTTCTTGGTACACTACTCTGAGCCGACGTTTGATGGTGGTGATCTCCTCAGATGTTGCCCCCTTCCCCATCCAGCCGAAAAACTGCTTAAGGCCATCGTAATCTTTATTGAGTGATGTAACTTTAGCTGCTAGTCTCTACCTATTTCAGAGATACTACTGCGTCCTCCCTGTGAAAATTGAATAATTAAGCTGGTAATGATGATTAGCATATGTTAACCGAAAACGGCCATTGCAATTTACAAAGGCACTGGTAGAGCAGAGCTATAGGTGTTCACCCTGTCAACTTCCAATCTAGAGTCCACCTCACTGAAATGGGCCATTGCAAACCTTTGTAATTCAACAGTATTAACAATATTGTGAGCATCTGAATTAAGCGTTCAACACCCCACAAACGATATTACAAGTGTAATGAGCGGACGATAAAGATCATAAGTTACCATTTTTTTTAAATAATTACTAACGGTGAGTCGAAGTGATAAAATGTAGTGGTTTGCAGTTAAGCCACACCCGGGCGGAAAAGTCACTGATTATTGTTACGGCTGTACTGTTCTCGAAAAAGTTTTTGTATTAACCTTTTTTTCACGTAATCGTTCTATCACACCGTCCTCTACATGGTCCTGTCACCTAACAGCACAAGTAGCAGATAGCTGGAATGAGTGGATAGCGGGCGGGGGGGGGGGCGGGGCGGGGGGTTGCAGCAATTTCTAAAACAATAATATCCCTCAAGCTGTTGTACAGATATAATATCAACTTCACTCAAGTTGTACAGAAAAGCGGTAATAGTGAGACAACTATTTACATAAAATACGAGCGGAGCTTGCCAAAAATGTTATTGAGCATGTAAGGGAAGTGTCTCTGGCCTATGTCTAGTTTATGTGACCCTTGTCAAAGAACTCCAGGTAACGAAACGACAAAAAACAATTGAAATAAAACGAAGCTTTCCTCCCCAATTTGACTCATTTGCTTTACAGTTCCAAATTATGTGTGCTGGTAAAATGTTCTGCATGCAGTGATTGCGTAACTGTCGGTTTACTTCTAAATGGATCTCAAACTGATTTTTTTTTAAATTTGTTCCGACAGCACGTTGTAAACTTTGTATGGCGTAAAGGGTTAGTAAACGTTTGTACATGATAAGAGATTCCGGATTATTGGTAAACCAGCTGTCATAAACTGGAACTGTATTTATTACACAATATGAGCATTGTACCGAACTAAACCTGAGCCAGTCTAATAGTGGAAGCTGGATCTGCTTTTCTGGTTAAAAATTTTAATTCAAATTTATAATAAGGCTATTGCATGTAGGTTCACAAGTTTGATATGAGCACAACCTTACGTACGTTAAGCAAGCTTAACGTGTGGTTAGTTCTCTTGTCAGTGACATAGTAAGAACATGCTGTTTATAAGATGGTTAATGTTTTGCAGCAGCCGTTAAGAAAAATTGACCTACCTCCCATCGACCTGTTTGTAAGTTCAGGATGTAATCTGGTCCACCATCAACCCATCGCCACAAAACTGCAAAAAGAAAAATGCATAGCTGCTTCTAACCAATATAAATTGGAGAGCCTTCTTGATTACAAAAATGCTCAACAGCTTAAGGAAGTAGTACAGGAAAACATTGCATAAATTCATGAATTTTATTTAATGCTATGAGTTAAAATTCCGCTTTAGGATGTCAAACATAAAACAGTACTGAGCAATATACTTTGCCGTAGTATAGCACACATAGCGGTGCAAGAGCGGAAATGTAAGAGGAATGATTTGGGCAACACCCAGAAGTCGAGAGCGAAGTTTCCTCTTAAAGATAAGGAAATGTTGTTTACTTAATGTATTTAACATTTAGTGAATAATACTACTATAGCGGGATTCTTTACTGAATCCGTCCGCTTGTGTATTTAATTACATGTGTAGGTCAACTTCACAGGGACTAAAGCTTAATTGTAAGTCCTGAGACTGACAAACATGATCCTTATCAGAAGTAATACAACATAACTATGAGAAACACATTACCAAAAACCCTATTGACCTCTTAATTTGATTTGATTCCTTAAACACCTATTCTGTAGTGACCGTATTTTCACGTGTAAGGCAAGGGGAACATTGCGTTAATGAAACAAAACTCTGCAGCCCTCCCCCCCCCCCCTTACTACGAGGCGAGCTAAGTTGTGACAACACCACACGCGGCTCGTTAGCTGAGCTTATTGCATACATTGATAATTGGCGGGTCTATTACAAAAAGTGCACTTTCCGTTTGACTTACTCGATCCCGTAGTATGTATCATACTAGCTCTGACTTGAGCAGGGCCTGATTTACTGCGGGACCAGCCAGGGCCCAAGCCCTGGGCCTCGCACATTTAAGGGCCCCCACATTTGGTTGTCCAAAAATGGAGGCATGAGATGCCGTATCGTCCGTCCGTCGATGTCAACATGTAAAATACATACCTTTGTTCGGAACTCCACACTAAACAAAAGTTGTCTTTCCATAATTACAAAATTGAGAATGTTTAGATGCAACTTGTAAGGCCCGGAAAGTGCTATTTCCAGCCACTTGGGAAGCATTTTCTGCCAAAATTTTCTTGTACGATACGCCTCAACCTATGGTGGCGCTCCGCTTAGATAGTAGGCCTAATCGTGAAAAGCCCCCCCCCCCCTCACAAACTAAATCCGGCCCTGGACTTAAGAATGACATCATATTGGGAGATATGATAGGAGCAGATGTTTCGGTTACACAACAATTTCTAAGTTCGATTTCAGAAATTCAGTAAGCAAATGTGCACTGATGTTTAAATTACGTTTTTGTCCTTTGCGAGTATGTTATCGATCCTTCTTTCGTGTAAGTGGATTACAATCTATCTTACACTATGTTACTTTATGGTTGATCAAAATTTGCTTCATTGTCAAATTCTGATTCATCAGATTTATCACATGGTTATTTACATTGAACTTATTATGTCTTTGGGCATCCCTCGGTCTTATTTGGCTCATGCTAAAGCATTTACCTTTTCAATTAGAAATAGTCTACAGTTTGTCAAATCAAATGTTTATATTGTTAACATGTCATCGACAATTTGAGCTTCAAAAAATAAACAAAGATGCAGCTATAATCTTAATATTACGTTGTTTGGTTGTAGAACACCTTCTGTTTATTACAAGACTACATCATTAAACTAGTTACCTTTAACGTCCCTTGATTTAAGAGATGTAAGAGTAGACGTGGCTGTAAATATCCGTGGGGGTACACAGTCATGGTACCTAAACATGCAAGTACACAGAAGACAGCAAAAGCGGGAAGTCAAGTGAATTCTGCTTGTGGAACGTGAGTTTCACTTCTTGCTATGATATAGTTGAAGTCAAATTACATGCAACATCAACACAATTATGCTAACATGTACATAGAAACTATGATGAAACCGTTGACACAGAAATGTTTCTGTTCCATAGAAGTGCGTACAAGCCATTTGCTTTGCGGCTCCCGTCCGCAAAAAGCAGTAGAGTTCGGTTTTAGTGTGTACGCACCTTAAATCCTACTGAAGAACACATGAAGGTTACAATATGCTTATTTTGTGTGTGTGTGTGTGTGTGTGTGAGTGTTTGGCGTTATTTTTGTGTGTGTTTTTTTTTCTTTTTTTTTTTTTTAATTACGTTAGTATTATTACATTTGCGTGGGTCTTTTTATTAAGTTGCTGTGTCAACTTTACCTCAGCATTTTTATTTCCACTTCTTGATACACGTTTCTAAGGCAGCGGGATCGACTTGAATTGGCTAACCTACATCACGTGACTCCAAGTTGGCTTCGATTTCGAACTTTCAATTGACCGTTGGCCCAATTGTAGGCTGCGTTTATTGAAATTTTGTTAAAATTCTAAACAAAAAAGCGCTGTCATTGGCGATTCTCTATAGAGCTTGTACGTGACTAGCCGTTCCACGAGGAGTACTTGCAATGAGCCGAGTAGGTCATATCCAGTCCTACATATAGATCAGTGGTGTACACACAGCACCGGTCAATTGTTTGTTTTGTTCACTCTTTTCAAAGACCGTTTTCTCAACTAAACTGGTAGGGTATTAAAGTGAACATGTAGGCTAAATGTGTTCACATAGAAGAAATACTCTGTCGCCTAGGTTTTTATGTGCGGCCTGCGGGCCATTTGCGACGTCCAGTAATGTGACCCGCGGAAGGTTCGAGGAACCTGAACTTTTTGTGTGCTATTGCCTGAATGCAATTAATAACATTTGACTGCAACATTTTCTCCCTTAGCTATAGGACAACTGGTGATTCAAACATAACGGACGTAAAAGTCTAGTGACAAATTTATGCATACAATGGGATTTTCTCCAACCTAGCAGGTCTGTATCGTTAAAGTCCAGACTCGGACTCGATTCGGGACCCAAGTCCGTTTTTCGTCGGGCTTCGGAGTTGGCCCTGAATGGGAGGTCCCGGAATATGAATTGGCCCGGAATGGGCTGCAGCTGAACATGGACTCGGAACCGAGTCCAGCCGAGTCCACAAAAATGAAATAATCTGTCAACTAAATTACAGGGTGAGCTAGAGCATAAGATTGACCATTTTATTGAGTGTAACTACAAAATAGTATAAAAAGCATTTGAACGAGATGCTATAGGCTATTGTCAAATGCCCGGAATCGGAATTGACCAGGAATTGGGAGAGCCGGAATAGGGAATGGTTCGGAATCGAAAGGTACTGGACTCGGAATTGACCCGAAATGGTAGGCACTGGCATTGGATTTGGCCCGGAATGGGGTTAGGCGGTTTCGGATATAGCCTTGCAATCCAGAGCGTTTGGGATGACATTCTTCTATCCATACTCCCTCCACTCGCATGGGAGGTGAGGTACCACGGTGGCAGATTGTGTTGAAGTAGTGCGTTTTCCTGGATTCCATTTCGTTTGCCATCTCCAATTATCAAAACTCAACCCCAGTCTTGGTGGGGCTGAGGTCGGCTTTGATCCCGTATTCCCCGTCTCCATTCAGGAATCACGGCGGCAAATTAGGAATCCTCACACTCACAATTGCCTGCTGTGCAGGTACTTTCGGAGCTCTTACATGTGAGGACTTTGCCCTTAAGACCGAACTCATTCTCCAAACAATGGATTAATCCGTGCTGGTGATGAAAAATAAACTCAAGGAAACATATACCTCCGCCGAAGACAACAGAGAACCCCTGCTTTATCGCAATATCCTTAGTCGTTCACATGATATGAAGTCAAAACTTCTCGTCTAGGAAGCGGGAAGCGGCCTTTCTAAATTTCGTCTGAAGAATTCAAGAAACCTATCTGGCTCTTTGTTTTATATTTGTTGGAAATGGATAAAAAGCCGTAGGCCCTGTAAATTTCCTTGACGATTATGTAACAAACTCACTCCATTAACAAGAAAACTGTTCTTTCGAAAAAGGCACGAAACATTTTCAGCTTTGACCAATTCTTTTGTCATTGGGATTTCATTGCGCGCGATAATTTCGATGTACAATTTGGCAAACTTGCTTCTTGTCACTTGTATTTGCGACGTCAGTGAAGAACCTCTATACTGAATCAGGACATGGGTAATTGACTAATCATAGCATTTACAAAAAGTACTTATGAATACATGATGGACCGTGTTGCCGCTATGAGTCAAAGCCCCATGGGTGACTATGGTAAAATAGTGGATGTTTTTCAAAGCTCTAATTTCATGCTGAATCGAGGATGCTTAAAATGTTGATTTCCAAACCTCACTTTTGAATTGTCCTAGTGAGGTATATCAAATTCCCAAACTCCACCGCCAGAGGTCTATTATTATCACCACACTTAGGTTCTATCCCTCTAAGGTGCACACAATTACACGGTCGATTGGGCAGGATTTTGAACAAATATCCCTCTGTATCTTCTGCATGCTGTGGCTGGGAGTATTATTTTCTATCATCAAACTGTGTAATTGGGCAAGGAAGTAATTCAAATGACTCTTTAACATGACCAATTCACCATGGTAACACAGTTTGACGAGATAGTACACAGGAAGGGGAGGAAGTTAAGGGAAGGGAGGGGAGAGGGAAGGGAAACTTGGCGGAAAATAAGATGATGCTATTGTATTAATTTCAATAAAGGGAAGAAATAATATTGAACATTTTGACGCGGAAAGGAGAGATGGTGAAGGTAGGAAGGCAGTGTATGGGACTTGGGAATAATTGAGATAAATTTATTACAACGATTCAATATTTGAGAAGAAAGAACACAATGTTTTACTGTACGTCAGCATATTTACATGGATTTTAAAGTTTTATGATGTGAAACTACTGACCAAAAGATTATCGTAAACCTTTATCAATGTGACCTTTGCTAAAAACAAGCTTAAGTGTCTTATACAATAATGATTTTTGAAAAGGAGTCGAATGCTGTACCAATGCTCTATCAAATTTGATGTGTTATGCAGTGAAAACCCATCTCGATAGCAACTTGCAAGTTGGAAGTTACAAAGTTTTGAAGAAATGCTTCATTTTCAGCTTCCGCGTGCATGATCGGAAATTTGTGATGTCATTTGGGCAAATTGATTACATGTAGCGTTTGTATCCCTTTATAATGTTTATATCACTATACTGAATATGTCATAACTTCATTTGCTGTACCTAAGTATGGAACAGTTTTACACCATATCTACGTGGAAAAGCATCTAAACATTCCAATGATATCAAATTTCAAGGAAAAACAACGTATCCAATTATGCAGAATAACAAAAGTACTGTGAGGCAATTTGCCCACTTGACATCGTGTTCTGTGACCTTGAAGATACCTGGAGGTATTTCTCATAAAAAGCAACCAATCTTAAGGGGATACCTTGAGTTAGGAATGGAGTTGCCGTACGGGGTTTAGATAACATGTAAAGCAAATTTCTTATCTTTCATATAAGGCCCGTAGAAAATGCCACAAGGCAATGCCTTAAGACTGAAGTGATCTGGCTCAGAGCTATGTGTAAGTATGCATTTCAATTAGCGGTTTTTTATCAAAATAAACCAAACCCAGGACAAACCCTTTGATTATTGTAACTTATTAGTGAGAATTATCTAGTGTTTGATGCTGCCTGTGTTTAAGTTTTATTTCACTGTGGGTCGGTCTTAAATTCGTTTAAACCTAGTTTTTAAAAAGATGTTAAAGTTTTTCCTTCACTTGTTGTGGAGCTAACATTCTAATCTTAGCAAAATATCCCGCTTTAGTTTTGTGTTTGTATTAAAATAAATCAAAACTAGCTATGAAATAATCAACTGAAACTTTCACTGTTCATGATATCTATTCCTACTTATCCTATGTTTTCTCATTCATATCTTTTCATTTTCTACGGAATCTCGTTTTCAACCACTTTAGAACAAATCGACCAAAAAGGCAAAAAGCTTAATTAATATAACAGGTATTTTTAGGTACATGTTCGAAAAATTTGATTTAAAGCCCATCGGGATTATTAACAAAAGTTGTTATAATGAAATATTCACTGTCTTTAGTTCTAACTCCTCAGAAAATGTGCTTACCTACTCCATTACTTGTATGAAGCATGTAACAACAATTATTACCTTTCTATAAATATGACAGTGCCACCTTAACCTTTAAACATTGAATTTGGATTATTCCGTGTTCATTATTCAGTTGTAATTGTTACTAATCAAGTATAAACCAATATTAAGAGAACGGACACTTGTCAGTGTTACATTGGATTCATAAATTTTTCATCAGTTACTTACAATAGTTCACATAATGACGGACACATTGAGGCATATTGCAAAATAGCGATGACTTCATCTTCGGTCGTATCTGTAATGGTCAGACTGACCTCTAGCCGCTTGACCGGAATCCTTGAAGTGAGGGTCAGGCCCGAGGTCATCCTGATAGCTGCTGTAGACAGGTCTACTGATTGAAAACAGTTGAATAGGAAAACTAGCTCGATGGAAATCTGTGGGGGAAGGAAAGGGTCTATACTAGAATAATTTATTTCAAACAGATATCTTGGTTTTGTTGGCTGCTTGTTTTCGGATATAATTACTGATTCTAGTATAATAGGAAAGTGATATATATATATATATATATATATGCATTTTTACAGTTATTTTACTGGAAAATAGGAATGCAGTTACAAAGTATAGTGTTTAAAAATTCAGAAAGAGTGCAAGTGCATTTACATTAAAATGAGAAAGGATTTAAATAAAGAGAAAAGCATAATGCTGATAAGATAAAGTAAGTTAATGTGATGTCGTTAACCATGATAAAGTAGAATCAAATACAACGAAAAGTTTGAGTAGCGGAAGGAATATATGGAGTGAGATTTAAAAAATATTTAAGAGTACAGTGTCAAATTAAATTTTGCGATGAGAAAAAAATAGGTAAAAGTATATTGTGCCATGATGAATTAAACCAGAAAACCCAAAACTTAGTGATTCCTTGCCGGAAGGAAAAGAAAGGTTTCCAACTTTCACATCTTGCGCTATTGTATTTACTAGCAAATTGCTATCATACATTTTGACTGTTTCACCGCTGGTGACCTAATATAACCTTAGACCACCACCAAAGACAGTAGAATTCTTCCTTTTATCATGACAAATCTACATACCAAATATGACATGTCTGTCATTGCTCTCCTGAGATTCGTGTATACACGCCATTTACAAGGTTTTCGCAAATTAACCTCTGGTGACCTCAGATGAACTTTGACCTCCACCAAAAACAATAGGGTTCTTCCCTCTACATGACAAATCTATTCACCAAAATATAAAAAGTGTCTGTCATTGCTATCTTGATATATCGCGTTTGTAAGCCATTTACAAGGTTTTGGCAGTTTAACGTCCGGCGACCTCAAATGACCTTTGAACACCACCAAAGACAAAAAGGTTCTTCCTTTCATCATGTCAAACCAATATACCAAGTATGAAACGTGTCTGACCTTGCTATTTTGAAATATCTTGTATACACAGTTTTTGGTTTTTGATCTCTGGTGAACACAAATGATCTTTGACCCCTTCCCACAATTCCAAACAATAGGATTCTTTCTCTAAATATAAAAAAAAAACTATACACCAAATATGGAAAGTGTCCATCATTGCTATCTTGAGATATCGTTTCTACAAACTATTTCAAAGTTTTCGCAGTTTAATTTCTGGTGACCTCAAATGACCTTTGACCTTCACTAAAACAATAGGGTTTTCCTCTCAACATGACAAATTTATATTCAAAATATAAAAAGTGTCCATCATTGCTAGCTTGAGATATTGTGTTTACAAAGTTTTAGCTTTTTGACCTCTGGTGACATCAAATGACCTTTGGCCTCCACCAAAAAACCACAGGTTCTTTCTTTAAACATTACAAACCTGTATTCCAAATATACAAAGTGTCCGTCATTGCTATCTTGAGATATCGTGTTTACAAGTTAAGCGTCACATACACACAAGCACACACGGCATCACCATGTTGCCTGCCTTCGGCAAGGAAACAACTAAACTAAAACCGTAATTTTCAATTAAGAATTGAAATACGGTTTTGATCAAATTTTACACAAAAAACTGTCTGTGTAGTGATTAAATGCTTGAGGTAAAAGTTCACGACAGTCCTTAGTCTAAGCTATTCTGTTTAAAGTTTTACTTCTTGAAGTGTCTATGATAACAATAATAACAAGTTTAAAGCAAGTTTAGCTTTCATGAGAGAAAAAGAACTTGCATGAAACATTCGCAACTGCATTGGAACTGAGTTGGCTTTGAACCGAGTTGGCCCGAAAGCCCGTAACCTTTAGTATTAGCATGAGCGTATGCTTAGTCAGTAGCCTGGGCCATTACATAAGGTTGAAAACGTGTTACCCCTTCGCCGTCAAATCGGTCGACCGCACTTTGTAGGTAGCCTAATTCCCTTAAAATGTACTCCACTTTTGAAGTTTTTGACACTATACACTAGTGACCACTGCACAATTATGCATTGTGAGATCATAACTGAAGAGCACCCCTTCTCGATCACTTTTAAAATAGTCATCAGACTATTTTATGATCAACGTGTATCTTTGTATGGTCATCAACTGCAATAGTGCCGTCAACGTATATTGTGTCTTCATTAAGTTGATTGAGTCCACCATTTTCAACAAACTACTCACAATCATAACAGGTTGTTGTCATTTTTTTTTATGAAAATAACATCCATAATAGTTTTAATAGTTGTCTTAATTATCAAAAAAGTTGTCATCATCCGACCCATGGCTTCAGAGTAAACATTACCTTAGGAGATTTATGGCCGGAACATAATTCGCAAATTCTACTGCTTTTAAAAACAGTTATGTGTACTGTACGCCAAATTTTGCCTGGATAGGCCAGGCCGATGGTAGTACGTGCAGGTTGCAAATACTACGACTGCGATTCTTGAGGAGAGCAAATTAGGTAGGAAGCGTTTCGATATTAAGAGACAGATGTTTAAGGTGTTGGATTAGTTAAGTTTTTAGTAAGATCCGACAGAAGTGCTGTTGGTGCTCGGTACCTTAGGGTATGTCCACATAAGATTATATCGAAGAGATTAATGCATGGTATGAGGCTAAAGTACTTACATCATTTCTTGCTGCCATGTCCAGTAGTTGCATGGATGATCGTTGAAGTAACAAACTGTCATAACCACTGATGATAACTCCCTCAAAACACAGTTCACGAATACTTTCTTTAATATGATCCACTTTCCCAGTTTGTTCGAGAATGCATAGTATTGCAAATTTATCTCCACCTTTAATGTTCTTTATGTAGGTGATGATTTTTTCAGCCGAGTCAGCGTTTAGACCGCACGAAAACCGATACAAATATTGAACATCCAATGGATCTAGATATGGAAGGAACTCACTTAAATCAACATCTGGATTTTGTTGAAGATAGCTTGATAGGTAATGAGCAGCATACCATTCACAGAAGAGTTTATGATAAAACCTTACTTGCGTCTTGTATTGTACGTGTTCAGTAATAGGAGTACAAGGATCATCAATGATATCAATACTCTCTTCTTCTACTAAAATACCAATACGTACGTATTGGTCATAAAACTCCTGTCCCAGTATTTGAACTAAGTCATCTTTTTCCCAAACTATTTTCTGACTGCTGCCACACAAAGCATCAAATGCTGCCTTGTCTAGGTTATGGTGCTCACTTTCAAATATTTCATATTTACGAACGTTTTCGTCGTTCATCTTATTTCTCATGTGACTATGAAAACATGATATCATGTAACGGAAGAAACTCGTGACGGAGTTCAACTTTCGGAAATTCTCACTTTCATGCGTCATATGAGCGAATATCACGAATAGAAGGGGTACTTGACAGAGATCACTTAGAATGGGGTTTTCTTGAAGCGATTTCTCAACTTTTTGAACAAGTTTCTCGTCATCATCACCTACGACTGCTTTACGAATGTAATACCTGCGGGAATTGTCGTCAAACCCAGTAAGTCTTAATCGTTTTGTTAACGCAGGGTATTTCTTTGGTAAAAATGATGACCTTGTCGTAGTTACTACTTCTATGTCCTGGAACATCTGTCTGGCTATAATGTTCATAACGTCACTAGATGATGTAATGTCTTGATCAGGGTATTCATCAAATCCGTCGAGTATTACCACAACTGACGCACAGTTGCGCATAATCTTTTCGATGTTTTTCTCATTTAGCATTGTATCTTTTGGTAAAATAAATTGCTTAATTGCTCTATAAATTGATGACACACCACCCATTTGTCTCAACCTAAGAAGAATCATTATTTCAACGTCTTTTAAGGTCGATGTATCTTTTGAGTTACACCAATCATATGCAAACTTAAGGGTAACGGTAGATTTACCGTAGCCAGGATCACCCTCCAAAATTCGTCTGGTAGATTGCACTCGTTGATCGTTGAAGACGTTTTGATATGAATCTAAACTCTTCCAAATACCGTTTGTTTCTCCTTCGTTTGAGTCTAGAAATTCAATACCACCCTCTACAAATACCCTGTCTACGCAATACATTCTGTCTTTAATGTATGGTATTGGTTGAACTGTATCGTACAAATCTTTGTATTTTTCTTTGAGTTCCTTCAGAAATTGGTATTTAATATCTGTAAAAGACCACAATAAAATGAGGAGTTACATTTGTTTTCAAATACTAGGCAAATAAGCACATTAACCAAAAGAAAGATGATTATAAAAAAAAATCTTTACCTCCTAATTCACCTCCAATGAAAGACCTCCTTTCTAAATTTGGTTCATCCTTAACAGAAACAAGAAAAATCACAAAAAGCATAATTCGCACTAAAAAAATTTAGTTTTATTGATTTTGACATGTCAACAATTCATTGTATATTTCATTTGTTTACACTACCAGAAACAAGAATACGTTCCTTGCAACTCAAATCCAGTTCATATGAGAGAGAAATTGGAAGTGCCGTAATTATACCTTATAGTTATTCAGGATTTTTAGTAGGATGTTTTCTAGCTCTTTGAACAAAAGGTTAAAGTATATTAAAACTGTTACAAAAAAGCAAGGTAAAAGCACCACATAAGCTTTGTCTGAAAAGCTCTGTTTACTGTGTGTTCTGAAATGATAACGCTGACAACTGTGACCACACTGTTTGCTACTATTTCGTACTTAATTTGAAACATGACTGACAACGCTTAAATTTCTAAGTATGAACAAAGTTAAAAGTACGAATAACGATAAAACGATTGTTTCAATGGCATTTAAAAATTTTCTTACCCCTGACAGGAATTTTGCTGGAGCAAGTTCCTGGGATTCTGTGGGAAAAAAACATGTCATCATAAAGAACTTGAAAGTATTGTTTTTGTCGCGCATTGAAATACAATGTTATCATTTTGAATTAAATAGTGGTTTCCTTTCGAAAGATGTGGAACAAAGACTTGAAATTACAGAAAAAGTAATACATTACCAACAAATTTATCCCTTTCTGAGTTATTGACGTTAAACATTGACATCATCTAAGGTAAAAAGACAAAATTATAACAAACTCCTTCAAGCCGTGCACATTAGATATGGTCAATAAAATGATTAGTAAAGCAGTAGAAATTTGTCCCCGTGATAAAATGTCGCTGGAGGCAAATCTGGGATGGTTCAGTCAAGAAAGCATTTGTAAGATTTGAAAAGTCTTATGGCCACTTAATATGATGTCCAGACATACGAAAAGTTGTAGAAACGCCTTTATAGTTCAGTTTTTAGGTGTTAATATTGTAACAAATATGGGAGTTTTGATGAGAGGGTGGTAGCGTTTAGGCCAGCAGCGTGGGGATCTTGGCCTGAGA
>WURT03653595.1:0-18821 GCA_009936505.3 Holothuria glaberrima
ACATCATCGTGGAGATCTGTTCATTGCTAGCGTTCAGCTCAAAATTCAGTAGTCATCCAGCTGCAAATCTATATTACCACATCAACACTCACAGTGGAATCGTCACACATTATGTGCCTGAAACTGCGAAGGCCTCACGCCAACTTTCGTAGTCATACGGTGTAGGTACAGCAGTATTAACACTGTAAGTTCTGGAACCACATGTTGTCGGTTGCAGCTCTCTTCTTTAGTTTGGTTTGACCCACTTGCCACGGGTCCTGTCTGCTTTCTACAGCAAATAATACATCTGGGACACAGGAAAAGTCCAGTTAACTTCTTCGAGCAATTTAGGCTGGAGTAAAGCCAAATTATAGAAGGGATGACGACAAATTACGGATAAAATGCCGGAGTCAATGGATTGATGTCCACTCTGGCCAGTTGCTTCTCCAAGACTGACTAATCAGAGGGCCAGGGGTTTCTACCTCTAAACGAAGGACCGGAAATGGTATCGGGTGTCACTCTGAGACTCAAGACAGTATTATTAAACAACTTTCTAACTTAACAAAAATGGAGGGCAGCATACATAAACAGTTTTCTCAAAACTGGTATCCTTACATTTACTTTCTTAGTGTAATCAGTTTACAGCTCTCTGATGAGAGCTTAATAATTGGCTTGGGTTTTGTTTGGGGTCTGGATTACAGGGCATCTCATGGGGCTTTTGCTCTCCTTTGCCCTTAAACTTGTTATGTTATGTTATGTGCTACGTGTCCTAATTTTTTCTCTTTCCGCAGCACTTAAAGGGCGGGTCACTTTATGACAGCGATTTAGTTCAATCCGAAATCCGATCCGAATTTTTCTAAATCGGACCAATAGTTTTTTATTCAGACTTTTTTTCTAAGGATGGACACGCTATATCGATATCTGATCCTAAGCAATAAACAAACGTGAAAACGGGCAAACACATTGTATGCTGCAACTGACAAGATAGTATTAAAAATATTGCTTTTTGGTTGCTAAGGGAGTCAAAGAGCAAAATATAGGTAAAAGGTCAAATTTGCCTAGATTTTCCGAAAGGTGTTTTGCGAACTTTCTTACAAAGGGTGGGATTGGAGGTCAAAATGTCGATCAGAAGTCAAGTTTGTTAAAAAGTGTCAGTGTCCCAATGTCATCCTAGACCGTACGTCCGATAGACTCGACTTAAAACTGGAGGAGACGAGATTTGTAACGACATGAATTGCCTTCTTGCTTTGAGTTTTTGGCGTGCGGCCCTCGGTCGGAACTTAAACTTTCCCTTTTATGTGTAGATGTGTTTGAACCTCACTGAATGATCTAGACTGCAGTTGGGATGTCAATGTTTCTCCGTCCTATAAAGGCCGCCTGCAAATGAAAGCGCGCAGTACTGAGTGACAAATTTGTGTTTTATATTGCCATTTTCTGCTGTCCGACTAAGTTTGGATTGGCAGATTTTTTCCAGTACTGCAAATCCAAGTGTAATAGACTCTGACTAAGTGATAAAAAATGCACTAGTGATTGGCAAAATCCTGAAACCTGTTATGTATCAATTAGGGCGCTCAAGTTGGAATACCAAGTTATACACACTTATGACTCACGCATACGCGTATACTAAGCCTAAACTTCTGCGACAAAGTTACATTTCAAAGTACAATCATACTGCAAAGGTCATTGGGCTGTCAAATTTGTCTGATCTCAGTCATTGGTGGAACCAGGAGTTTAAAAGTGGGGGCAAGAGGGAAAAGCAAAAATCTGGGAGGTAAAATGTTGTGCCTGGGCATTCTGTTCTTGTCAGCTGCATAAAGGAGTGAACTGGGGAAAGCAGGGGCAAAAGCCGTTATTGGTAGAAAATGTCCCAATGCCACCTTCCCCTGGTGTGGCCGGATGGACCTTATACCTAACAATGGTGGTCAGGTTTTGTCCCTAATTACTATCTGTAAGTGTCGCGCATGTAGTTTAGTTTTTGATTGCATAAAGTGGGCCTCATTATCTGCAAACTGTGTATGATCCCTTGTGGCCCTAAACCTCCGCCCTCTCTCTACATTTGGGCCTACCCTGATCCTCACTTTTTAGAATAGCTAATCTAAAGGGTCAAATCAGGGAGTTGCCACTAGTAGTAACTCCCTGATCGAATGAACTTAAGTGATTAAATTTCATATTGGCATTCCTTTAACCCAGGCCCTGATAAAAAGAACCCCCTATATGCTGAATTGCTAATGTCGTGACCGAAAAGAAAGAAAAAGAAAATCTGGAAGCCTGCACGGAAAGTGTCCGACTTTGCTTCAGATTTGGGAATGTTTTCGAAGTTACTCTGATCTCTTTCAAAGACAATTGCATTGAAACTGCATGCGTATAGGTGCTCTCTTTCAGCTATGAAAATCTGACATTCAGCAATAATTTTGTCGTCGAATTATACCCGATCTACCTAAACTAAACCATTATAATCCCCCATGAACTGATTAAAAAGCTTTAGTTTAAGTTTTAATGACACCACGTTTGGAAGATAATCTTTTTCCTTTCGTTTTTTTTTCTCAAAAGTCCCGGATGGTTATTTGACAGCCAGGCCCGTATCCATGCAAGGTGATTCTTTGCCTGAAGGAGGGGGGGGGGGGTAGTTTCTGAGGATGAAATATTTAAAGGGGAGACTTGCTAACACAAATCTAAACAAGGGTAAAATTTTTATATCTTAGACGAACAATTTTTCTACGGGTGCAGCTACCTGCATGGCCTTCACCCTTTCCCCTTGGTCAAGTGCTTACAGGGACTGCCCGTTTCTCGGGATTCTAACTAATATGCTATGGGAATCGGTAGAGTAGCATAAGAGAAGGATTCCCTGGAAAAAAACGTAACGTACTTAAGGGGAAAATCTCAGAACGTCGCGCTAAAATTGGATAACTACGACGATGCTTGTACAATAGGAAAACGTCCAGTAAGACTTATTTATATCAAGGATTAATCATTTTTCTCACATAAGAAGATGTTTTTATCTAATAGACTAATATTTTATTCCTTAAAATGTGTTTTGCTATCAATTGCCTGTGGTTCTCAACTGCGTCTCTCTTGGTAGGGTTTACCGTTTCTCTATTCTCAAGCCCCTAATTCAATTACCTTAAACCCAATTTAAAATTTTAGTGAAATTTTGATCCGTCCCTCTTTTTATTAAAGTATTAGCACAAATTAAACTTGATCTGTTCTATATCCTTCCATAGTGGCACTAGACATGGCTAAGTCTCTCGTGGTGTCCTCTGTTCTCTCTGCATAGTCGTGTACGCTGTGCCGGTCTTTTGATCAACACGCCCTCTACACTGCTACAGCTACGCCCTCTACAGAGGCTGACGGTCTAACTTTTGTTACATCAGCACGGAAAGTTTCCTAAATGTTTCTAAAATAGCTAGACGTAAGCCTATATGTTCATATTTCGATATATAACGTATGATATACTGCCATGAACGCCTGCTAGTGCCAAAAGTTGGTATAATTTTTCATTTCCCGACAACTGGTGAAATTGTGGCAGTGGAAAACCCCAGTCCTGCTTCAGAAGTAGCAAACGACAGATCTCTCATGTGTTATCTCTCTAATCCAATATAAAGTTTGCAGAAATGTCAAGAAAGATACAAGCGACAGATTCTTGTGTGACACCGGTAGCTAGCCAGACAAGGTACTGAACTGGGACGAGATGGCTTCCAAGGGGGGGGGGCAGATATTTTTTGCATAGGCAAGATGTGTAAAACTATGTGAAGGCAAAGGCACCATGAAATTTGGGAGGAGAACATTTTTCAAGGGGGTTCTCCCCCTGCCCCTTGGCAGCCTCCCTTCACAGAGATTTATCTCCATTTAATAACAACTCCCATGCAATTTAACAAACAAACGTTGGCAGTATCCAAAACACCTGCTATGAAACTAATAAATAGTTATTAATTAGTAAGATTGAATAGTTCTAGTATAGTAAAACATTGCTTAAAGCAAGATTATCTAAAAATACATTTAAATATCCCGGCCGATACCATGTAAATATTTTTCAATTTTAATTTTTTCTTTTAATTATTATTATGTACTGTATTTATTAAATGTTATTTTTTAATATAACTGCATTAGCCAATGTATTAATGCCTGTTTTGTAAAAAATTAAATGCAAGGTGGTCATGAGGGCAATTGGAGAAAATATAGGTTATAATTGACAAAATTTAGGATAATTAGGATGTAACAATGGTTCATTTAGCTAATTGCTGTTGCACAACACGAACCCACATTGCCAATGAAGATTAAATGCGCAATATTTATTCCACAAACTCTGACTGTACTAAATAGTTGTTTAAAACACCCCACTATTCTATTACAAAAGTGGGGTACATCATGTCCCCAACCAGACAGCCAGTACAAATGCAAGGAATTTGCATATACATTTTTGTTGAGTGGTTGAAGGTATTAATATCTATCAATTGTGTCATCGAGATCACCCCTTCAAATGAACTTTCTACCAAAGGGCTCAGCATAAATCATGAAGAATAATGAAAAACTACATACCTATAATTTCTTACGAAAATCAATAAAATAGCTTTCATAAAATTTCATCATTATTGGTACGTCTTTTCGGAGCGCACACTTTCAAAGAGAGTTCTAGTGATCCTTCTCTGCTGTAGGATAATGTAATGTGTAAATTGAACGTTAAGACAATCTAATTACCGGCATGGCATATCTGTTTGGTAAAGATTAAATCCCTCACAGGGAGCTCTGAGTGCCTGCCATAGACCATATTCATGACGTCACGCGACGTAATTTTTCTGCAAAACAATAAACAACGAGTCACACATGACTTTGACTTCTCACGCGCTCGTAGAAGACAACGGTGTATCCGTCAGGTATACTAATCAGCTGTCTGCATTTATGACTGTAATTTGCAATGATACGCGCCTGCATTACTGGGGCGAAATTTCTGTTCTCTGACGTCATATGCATAATATCTATATATTTTAAAATAAAATAGGAACAGGTGCCAATTACCTTACAAACAAATGATCAAACGAAACAAGTTCTTCGGATTAGCTGTAAAAGAAACACAGTATAAAAACATAAGCAGTACAGAACTCAAGTTAAACACTTGATAGTTTTGTTTCATCTTTTGATCGTTAAAGAAAATGTAAACCCTGTATCCGAATGAAATCTATGTTTTCTACAAATTGTACACATGACTCATGTCACTAGCTCTGGAATTTTGTGAACGTTTTCTCCTCCGTGTATCACACTGACATTTAAAAAATTGTTTAAGTCCCTTCCGAAATCGTGCGTTCATGAAAGGATATATTATAGGGTTGATGCAGGAGTTGGACAATAAAATCATGTACGTCAGCTGTTCAGCTTGTATCCAGTTGAGCGAATAATCGGAGAAAGATGTGGCTATTGAAACCAAATAAAACGGCAACCAGCAAATAATGTAAACTAAAACAAACAAAATCAAGCTTATAGCTGCTTTTCTCAACTTTTTGTTCTCTTTTCGCCTCCTTTCGATTGCATATGCATATGAGACGGTACTAACGCGTCTTTCCGAAGTCACGTTTCCGTGCGTTTCATCATGAAATGAAACGTTCAATGTTTCTTTATGTGCGTATGAAGTCACTTCGGTTTTAACTGGAGACTTATCGAAGTTTCGTTTGAGATTTTCGACATTTAAAGCAAGTTCGGTTGTAGACGGAAGTTCCTTTATACTTTCGTCAATTTTTGAGCTTCTTTCCATCTCATCTCGACTTTTGTTGACAGGTTTTTCATTGCAGAGGTCGAAGCCATGATTAATCATTCCCTCAACGACAAGCCCACTTTCAGTTTTGTTATAACGTTCTCTACAGGAAGAGGTATTTCCTTTGCTGTCTTCAGTGTCACTGGAGTCGTCTATTTTAGAGCCGAGATCGTCTTTGGTGTCATTTTTTCCATTTTGATTACTTTTAATATTGTATGAGTCCTTTTGTCCAGTTTCATCCTCTGATGGGTCGAGCTTCTCTTGCCAGTGCGAATGAAGACGAAGTTTTCTAAAGACGGCAGCATTGAAAAATACCATCAACGACAGTGGTATACAGAATGCCAACAAGAAGGAAAGGACTGTTACCCAGCCGGTATATTTTCCATAACTTTCCCAAATGCTCGGGGTACAAAACCCTCCATTGTCTGAAGTGATCTTATCTTCAGTAACGTAACGTAGTACATTAATCGTAATCGAATAAACTAAGCATACTGTCCAACCAATGATAACTATACGGAATACCCTCGAACAGGTTTGTTTTCGACGGTACCGCAATATGTTCGATACCATCTGGTATCTGTCTGCACACATAAATATCACAAGAAATACCGACATATTAACAAACCAGTGATGAAATATCGCGATTGTAATAACTTTCACGGTTGTCAGCTTCCGTGGTCCTACAAAATAAAAGAAGGGGTAGTATAGCATAACGAAAACCCCGACACAAATGTCTGCGATAGCTAAGTTTACGATATAGATATTTGATGGTGACTTTCTTACATCGCGATACAGAATGTAGACCAGGATAATCACGGTATTACCAATCAATGTCAAAACCCCTGTAATAGCCATGAGATATACCATATAAATAAACGTTATGAAACGTTCTGGTTGTAAATTTTCACTGCTGTTGCAAGGAAGTATTTCTTCTGTAACTTGACTGAGAGTAGAGTTTTCTAAGTCGTAAAAGGAATCCATTTTTTTAGTATTTAAAGTCTATTCACCTCTTCACCTCTTAAACATACTTGCTTTTCACAATAAGTAGAACTTTTTTCACCTTTCTAGTTGCAAATAAATGTATTTCGCCTCATTTCATAAGAAATAGGTAGCTCGCAACGAAGTTTCCGAACATTGTAATGACAGCATGGCCTTCTAACTTGCAGTGACGCAGTTCCGTGATGGTATACCCATTCACATCATTACAATCCACACAACGCAAAGACATGTCCCCCTTCGGTGGTAGTAGGCCATACACTGTGCACTTTCGGACACTCTTTTACCTGGAAAAGGTTCCTGTTCTAAGTGCATTGGTATGGCCTACTTGTGACAGATGACAAATTATCTTTTAACAGCTTGGTATTTCCTTTGTATATATAACTGTTTTGGTTGTCACACATTAACTCACTAATTCCGATCACCTTTAAGAACCCAGACTTAGATAAACACAACAATAATTAACCACAACGATGAAGTTAATAGGGAAACAATTCCTCTAATGCAGTTTGCCTAACACGTCCTTTGGGACTCCTATACAGATAAAGTGACGTAACTGAGTAAACTTCGACATGAAACACCAAGGTGGACCAGCTTTGTGAAGGTTCAACTGTTAAGACATAAGACGATGAAATGGCCATTGCGGTCTTGGGGAATGCGCAATTTTGAGCTTAATTACAGCTCCATGATATAACTAACTTATCTGCATTTAGCCATTGTCGTTAGATCATGACTTAAAGATATTTTCAGTGGCATTTCACGTAGGTGCTTCGTTAAATGCCTCAAATCCCTGTAGTAAAAAATCCATTCAGGTTTGGCGCTAGCTCAGAAATTCTGAGAGGGATTTTCCCTCCTTAGCTCCATAAAACAGAGGGATCTCAGATTTTTGAGAGGGATCATTCGGGAACAGAGTGACGAATTTCAAATTTTGTTTGCGCGACTTTCCCTCTCGATCCTTGTGTAGTTTGCGCGAATCCATTCGCCGATGTGCGATTCTCGCAAACCCGCTGCCTAGAGCCATCCCTGATTCCATTACTAACCCCTGATAGCCGAATTTGCAGATTGATTTAGTTTTGTCAAGAAACACCTTCTGTTCACCTTAGAAGGTCTCAACTGAATATACTCTAACTGGGGCACATTGTCTTAGCATCCTTTGTTAGGCTTTATAGTTTGTTTTTTTCTTATTTTGACGTTGAAATTTGATTCTGTTGGAATGTTTGTATAACTTTCCAAGTAAATATGTAATAAAATGTACCCGTATATGGCCTTTACTGTAACAGATGTCTACAGACTGTTGTAGAATTACAAAACAAAAAATAAAGAAACATAAAGGGGAAATGTAAAAGGTCCTGTCAAATTTTGGAAACAAATTGCCAGAACTTTTTCCGTTTTCTTTATGTAGTTTTTATTTTCTTGTTCTGTAAATCTGCAGAATTTTTTTAACAGTGTAGTTGTGACAGATTACAAATCATTTTTTAGCAACGTGGTATTCTCTTTGTACATAGGCTATAACAGTTTTGGTTGTTACCACATTTTTGGTTGTCAATTTTTTTTAATAGTCCGTAAGTGGTGTCAAAGAACATCATAAAGAAATAAAACAGTTTAATTTACAGTAGTTGATAAGTTTTAAAGGAGAATATTGCAATTGTGGTGCAGGATATTTCATGTCTGTAGAACTTTGATATGTAGATACAGAAAGCCTCGGAAGGCAGCATGGTACCTTTTGTTTTGAGAGATAAGTTTCTCAGAGGAGGAATTTCATTAATGTTTAGCTCATGATTATATTTTGTTGGCCTCGGGCCAAACTCTCAAACATTTAAATGTTGCAACATCCGTAATTCTTGCAATTTTGTTGTATTTGGGGGAGATAAAGCTACATTGCTTGAGCGTACTGTTGAGTTTGCAAAGATGAATAATGATTACAGTTCTTTCCTATGTATACATTGTTGGCTCAATGTAACTGCAATATTTCCCTTTAGTAACATCACACATTTTCCATCAAGCACTACTTCCTAGATACAAATTACCACTTTGTAAATAAGTATACTCCAAACGCTTCATTCTATAGATGTTAAGTGTTTTCCCGCGTAAAACATTTTATTCATTGGTAACAGCATTAAATTTAGTCAACAACAAATTCAATTGAAGGAGAGAAAAGGCGTTCAGATTTGAGATTGCTAGAAAACACAGATTCGTTTGATTATAAGCCAACACTCTGCTGTAAGTCGAAGGATAAATACCCCAAGGATCCAAGGATAAATACTCCCTCAAAGTGCAGCAAATTTTGCCTCTGGCAGTTTAAATTCTACCAACAAAGTTTACTTGTAGCCTCTTCTGCAGTTTTAGAAAAAAAAGGAACATCATGTCTTGTGAACCTCGTAGATAAAGCTTCAATAGCCTGTGCTGAGTTAAAATTGCCGAAGGCCATATCCACACACTCATGTGTGTGTGCTTTCCGCTAAGCATTTCGTTTCACTATTGACTACACGAGTTATCATTGACCAATCAGAGCCAAGCTACTGTGTGAATTTATGGGAAACAAAGTACCGGCAGTTACAATACCAATTGGTATAAGAGATTTGATGAATGTTTATTAGTATATGAAACTTGTATAGATTGCCTCATATAAAACTAATAAAATTAAAATTATTTTTTTCTTCTCAAAAACAATTAATTTGAGAAGAAACGTGACCATGTTAACCGCATCAGATAATAGCAGATAATGGAGGATAGCATCGACAATGCTCAAGTTGAACTTGTGGCTCCTGTCATGATAACTACAGACTTGTCGCAAGTCATAACTTTGCACATGACGGTCCCTTGTACTTCAAACAATTGATAGTAGGATAGAACACAAAAAGATTCAATAACACTGCTTGTTGTAGCATGCTCATCCTTCGTTGCCTTATGATAAGCCCCTTTGAGACTTAAAATCTGAGTCTAATTCAAAGCAGTTCACCTTGCTTTTGGTATACAAACAATTCAAAAGAATTGCTTATGTACATGAATGCTTCTGTATTTAGAAACGTGTGACTATTAAAGCTAGTTTTCAAACCTTAATACCAAGTAAGGTGCAATTTACACTAGTCTTTAAGTTGCATTGGTCTTCGTGTCATATCCTACCTACAAGGACTCTGACCAGTAGTGGCAACCATGTGGCTTTTTTAATAAGTAGAATCTCGCCTACCTTTTTATGTATTTAAAGGTTTAGTGTCAATTTATGCGAAAGTCACCTTTCTGGACATGTTTGGAAAAGGTGAAGTAGGTTCCATATGGTTTTTAACGTTTCGAAGGTTTTGTTAGCATCCAATTATCATCCAGTTAAGTAAGAAGATGTCATATCGCGTGTTTCTTTATTAAATAAAACGTCTGATTATAAACTCTGCCAAACCAGCATACATTTAACTTCTTGAAATGAAGTTTATACAATACTATACATTACCAGTTGTTCGCCAGAGTCACGATTTTCATTTCTTTATGGTACTATTAATAAGTATGTTCGTAAAATTTTAATCCCCAGGTAAAAATGGAGGGATGATCCAGGGCTGGAGGACTCGAGTCCGGACTCAAGTCCACTTTTTTGGACTCGGACTTTGACTTTGACTAGGGCTCTTTGGACTTGAACTTGGACTCGGACTCGGGCTTTCTGGACTCAGACGTAAGCTTGGACTTGAAGTCGAGTCCATCAAGTCCAGTCTTTTTCTTCATCACATAATTTTTTAATTTCATAATTCTCCCAAAAGCAACAGCATTCTCTATGTACTAAAGCCAATAGTTTTCTTTGATGTACCCTACTGTAGGCCTACTGTAATTATGACAGTAGGTCCACTGTACTGTATGCACGAGTCTAGAGGAGCCTGATACTTGTACCATGGAAAGATCTTAGTTTTAAGGAATTTTCTTAGTTTCTTATCATCATCTTAACAACTAATTTGTTTGGTCTGTGATACTGTATTTAAGGGGTCAGGAAGCAATTTCATGCATGTGCATACAACACTATGATATAATGCTTTTTAATGCTTTTGGCGTGTGTGTATGTGTCTATTTGTGAAAATGAGGTGGGAGAAGTAAGGTCGCTGGTATCTATAAACATGTTTTGTGATTTTGTGTATGTGTGTGTTTGTGTGTGTGTGTGGGGGGGGGGAGGTTCAACACCGTAGATTAGATAGTTAGCAAAGGCATGATTGAATCCAATAGCAGGGGCTACTACAGCAAGATCCCCTTACACAGGTTACTGCAGTTTACATTGTGTTACCTGGGCTAGGCCTATAAAGGATATCATAGGCTTCAGTGTTTATGGTCAGTGGCGTACGGGGGGGGGGGGCATTGGGCCATGGCCTCCTCACTGATGCCAGTTTTTAATAGTTCTTAAAAATAAGTAAATTTTTAACACAAATTTTAATTCAAAAGGTAGCACATGTGGCACCAGATTGCATGTAAGGACACCCAATTTTTCAAAACTTTCCAAAGGGGGAACCCGGTAAGTTCCCCCTCCCCTTAGACCCCTCCCAAACTTCAAGCACCCGAACTTTTGCGTTTGGCATCCTTTCGACAAACCGTCAGTTCTGGCGGGCTTCCGGTTGCTGGATCCCAAATGGGAGCTTGGTCTAGTGGCGTACACAAGGGGGGCGGGCCATGGTCTCCCTCACTGTGCCAATGTTTTTTCTTTAGTTCCTAAAAAAAATGTGTATTTTTTAACACAAATTTTACTTCAAAATGTAGCATATGTCGCACCAGATTGCATATAAGAACACCCAATTTTTTTTGAAAATTTCCAAGGGGGATGGGGATACCCGCTCCCCTTAGACTCCCCCAGGCCGGTGATCACACAACATACTGCATGCCCCCTCCCCCTTGAGAGAAATCCTGGGTAAGCCACTGTTTATGGTACTGTTGTGTACATGAGATTGCTCAGCTTCTCACTATAATTTCATTCAGTTTGGCATAAGGTTTTTCTAGTTTGTTTGGTCAGTTTGTCGTAGCATATTGAGATCAGTGCTAGCCTTCAAAGCCAAGTACCAGAAAATACTGTTTTACAATTTTGGACTTGGACTCGGACTTGGACTCGAAAATACTGGAGTCGGACTTGGACTTGGACTCGAGCTTGGTTGACTTGACTACAGCCCTGGGATGATCCAATAATTTTTATAAACGTGGACTTGAAAATAATCTTATTTGCTTCTCAAAACATAGGGAACCCTGATAGCAAATATATGAAAAAGAAATAACACACGAAGCATAGTGCAAGTGTCATTCTAAAGTACAGTACCTTACAAAGATTCGGGAAAATGGTAATACTGTGAAAATATGATAACCTAGGAATAAATTAACAAAACCACCAGCCAGCATTTTAATCTCAACTCTAAATTTTGTGATAACTATAAAAAGTGCATCGACATGATGAGGGAATGACCCAAAGGAGTAGCCAGGTTTTCATCTTGGGAGAGGATGAAATGATGACTGATCGTCGTCCTGGGGGAGGGATCTAAGAGGAGGGATGCAACCCCTTTGGAAAATTTTTGGCTTACGGAGGGTGGGCTAGATACAAAATGGTGCTACATTTATGCTAGATTTGAATTGAATATATCTCCAGGAATTCCTGTTTTTTAAGTAATGATTTTAATTTTTCATCTGAAATCTTCCTGAGAATTTTTTTCCATCCCAGCCTACGCCCCCGAGTGGCGTAATTTTCGCAGCGTCTTTAATTTGTCAAAAGGGCTTAAATGTATATATGATATATATGAATCAGAATGTCTTGCGTAAGGGAGAGCATTGCGCTATACGCATGGGTTCAAGGGGCCTGCATAGAATCCATACCTTGTTTGCCATCCTGGGCTTTACCTCCCTCTCCCCACCCCTTCATGGTCTCCAGGGGCACTACCACTGTCCCCTCTCTCTTCCCCTCTTCCTCCCTTTTTTCTCTTTTTTCTCTTTTTTCTTCTTCCTCTTTCCCCCCTCATTGGGGGACCGCCCCATCCCCCTGTCTACGCCACTGGAAGGACGATGCCAGTAAAGATAATGAGACACATTTTCAAAATCAAACGAAATATCTAAATGACTGCAGGAAATAGTAACTTAGCCTTGATAACTCGTGGAAAGTGTAATGAAGCTACGTTATCAATCAAAAAGTTACTCTGTTATTTCTGGTCAATTCAAACTAAATATCCAAAAGCCTTAAAGGCTTAAAACTACTAAAAAGCCTACAGCGTAACATTTTTTTCTAGAGACTACTCTTTATTTTACCCACACTTTAAAAAATTGGGTAAATCTTTTCTTATCAACGATAAGTACGTATGTTAAAGTACTAAAGATGGGTGAAATTTGCCTAATTACTGTTGATGACCGTGTTTACCGGGAGGGTCAGTATTCAATTCAGTGGCAACCAACTTCTCGTTAAATCCATTAATTACCAACTAGGCAAATTTTACCCAATTCAGTATTTCCACATACTTACCCAGCGTTGGCAAACACTTTTACCCATTTTTTCTGGAGTGCGTGGACTTGTTTCATAAGGAGTTACGTTCAAGATTTTAAGGTTGATCTAACATGTATTAGTCCAATTCAAATCAAACTTAAGATGGAGAGAACGTCTTCACGCAACATGGCCCAGATCTTATACTTGTGAATACTGCTATGGTATCGATACTTGATTGCTTCACATGATCTGCTTGACGGCGTGAGATGCCAAAGTTAAGGTTTTACAGACGAGCCCGTTCTTTTTTAGCACTGACTTCGTGTGGAAATTTTATTTGCATTTCATGATCGAACTGTATTTTGGAACCGTCTTAACAAACACTGAATATCAAGAGACTTGTATTTTGTAAGCAGATTTCTTATTATATGTTTCAATGGGCGGACTGATTTTTTATTTATCGTTTACTCTTGTTAGAGAGAACTTGCTATTTCCCTAATATTTGATTAAATCTAATTAAAAAGTTGTTTTTTGCTTTGCAATTTTTTTTTTTGCAATCTTTCGAAAAAATTAATATTCGGATATTAAAAGTATAAATTAATCTTGGAGAAACTCGTAACTTTACAGTTCCATATGTAGTGCACGGGAATGCCTTGAAAACACTACGAAAAGGAGCAAAGAAAGTTTCAATCCTTTATTTAAACAACTATAGAAGAAGTCTCCAAATAGATGATAAATAAATTGTTAATTGGACTACCTGCGTATTCCTAGTTAAACTGCACATCAGGTACTATTCATAAACCCCAAATTATTGTAACATTCAAAAAAGTACAACCTAGTTTGCATTTGAGGTAAGGTGCAAACAACAATGTGAGCAGTTCAGCATCTGTCCTTTGTTAAGGCATGGAACTATTCCATAATAGCTCCAAGGTTACACTGGGGGATCCAGGGCCTTTATTGGGAGGGGTCAAACTGGTAGTACAGTGATTTGGGGGAGGGGTTCCCCTCCTACCCCTCCCCTTTGGTATATTTTTCTTTAACTGGTTGTCCTCAGGTGCGATTTGGTTGAACAAAAGTGTACAGATGTGAAGTTAATTTCTTCTAAAAAATTTTTGGAGGCAATTTTTGGCCAACCTTTGCACTCTAAGAACAGTTGGGCAAAAATACTCAATGTTGGAGAAACATAGCACATGCTACATTTTTTAGCACACTTTGCTAAATATATTGGGCAAAATTTAAACAATAATAGGGAAATATCGTGATGTTTTGCCCAACTTTATACAACTTTTTCCCCCAAAATTTGCCATGTGCTGTGTTTGTTCAACTGTTTTTAGAGTGTGGGTAAGGCCATGGCCCCGATCGCCCCCCCCCCCGAACCGTCAGTGCATGGTTAAAGGTTACAATGCAAGCTTTGTTTACTCAGGGAGCTGATACTTGAAAAAATAAGAAGCTCGCTGGTTTGACACGTTGATGAAAGATTTTATTCAACTTCAAATCATAAATGGATCCATCGGGGAATACAAAAGACGAATGCGATCAGGGTTATTACTTGCTGACTCGGGCAAAAATAATTCTACAATGATGCACAACTCATACGAACAAGAACAAATATAAGCAGTACAATACTTCTCTTGCAACGTTCTGTTAACTTCAGCTATTTATATTACTGTCACATTTATCAGTTGTGGCATTTTCAAAAAAAAAAAAAAACTTCGCTCCATTTTATTCAAGTCTGATACTGTTTCGAAATAAAAATTACTGTAAAAAGTAGCTGTGATGGTAGATTGACAACTAAGAGGTAAACATGGACTATAGATAGACGAAAGCTATCTCAGATAGGTGCAAAATGAAAAGCAAAATCCACTGATTGGTATTTAAACTGCAGTCAAGATGGCCTCTCATCTCTCTCATTGAGCTTGTATGTAGATAGATTTTTTCCTGACAGCCCGTTATTACATTTTAAAAAAATACTTAAAGGGAAATGGTAGTCCCCCCAAGTTTATTTTCAAAATTTTGCTAAATCTTACAGATCTCTTCTTATTTGTCTCACAAGTATTTTAATAATGTTCCTGTGTAAAATCATTGAATATTGAGGGTAAACCAGTGAGTTATTCTGCATAAATTTAGGAAATAAGTAACAAAAATATTGTCACATGGTTGATATGAGCCATTCCTGAACTAGGGTACCGGGGAACACTACTTCAAACTGGGGGGACTGCATTTTCCCTTTAAAGGAATTATTGTCTGAGACGGCCAACAACCATTATGACGACAATAAACACAGACGTGTCAAAAAAGTGCGCCGGATTTTGAAGTAAGGCAAATAAAGCTATCGGCCTTAATTTGGAAAAAATATGGATGGGAATACCAAATTCTTCTTGAAGTCTACAATTAAATCCCAATCCCGTTCCCGTCATCTAGTGAAAGTTTACATCTTAGTCCCAAGAAAAATGTGAAAGGTTTCTACAAAGTCTCTCCTCTAAGGTACTTAAAATGAGACCTTACAAATAAAGATCCCAAGCACATTAAAAACCAGCCTATAAATAACTAGATTTATATTACCTTGTAATGAAATGAAGCATTTTGAATTTCCACTCTCAGCACAGAATGGACGCTTCATAAAATTAATTGTTTTCAATGCTTTTGGTTTTTTTTTTCATTTATAAATGTCATCTTGTTCTCTTTCCGTTTCTTGAACTGATGAAAACACTTTTAATATTTTAACTTTTATTGGAAATTTCCATAATGCCTTGATGGAATACAAAACGTGATAACTAATTTTGTTTATTTTAAGATCATTTTAACTCAAAAAGTCAATTTAAAGAGGTTCTCAACACTGAAAATTATAGCAGACATGCTGTTGATAAAGTGCAGTCACTGGAAGTAATGGTTTTTTTTTCCTCCTTAAATTGATGGATAAAAGAAAATAGATTGTAGTAGGACAGAACAATAGAGTGGAGCAAATTAGCGTCCATTAAATGTTTAAATGGCTATTCCATTATCCATTCATTCAAGGCTGCATAAAAAGAAAACATCTATAAAAAGTTTATCAATACTTATCAAATATCAAAATGATTGCAACGGGTGATAAAACATTTATAAAGAATATGTATGAGTATAATCCAGGTGGTGCAAACTACATGTCACGTAAGGTATTTTCTGATTGGCTTATGGTATTGTATTGTACTGTATCGATTGTACCCTTTGTTAAGGTTAGGGATTGTTTCAGGATTATATAGGGAGTGCTAGCCAGTCATAAAAATTCTTCCGAGACAGTACGCATTGGTTGATATAATCAGCTAGATTCGTAATAAAAGCAGATATCAGTGGTTAAATTATATACAAGGTTCTTAATTGAATTCAAAAGACCTGTAATAAAATGATGATTTATTTCTACGAAAAAATCATCAGTTTATTTGATGTCAAAACTTGCAATACTTGTTACTTGCTTTGTGAAGATAATGATGCTTGCAAACTTGAAGTTACATCAAGAAACCGTGTAGTATCACAAATGAAGAGGTAGCCTTATCTAAAGTAGGGACTAAATGATGTACTACACTGTAAAAAATTCCTGTAGATTTTCAGAACCAAATAATAAAGAAATACATAAGGAAAGGGGAAAAAGTGCTGTCAACCTGTTTCCAAAACTTGACTGCACTTTTTCCGTTTCCTCTTTGTATTTCTTTATTTTTTGTTCTGTAATTCTACAACAGTCTGTAGACATTATTTACAGTGTAGACTCTGATTTCAATTTAAGAATAATCGGAGTAATCTAATCGGAGTAGCTCCCTGGTTCAAAGTGTATGTATAATGATCTTCTTAAGATAAACATTTTGTTTCCGCATTTTCATCAAAGGCTATTGTGTCTTGAGCTGGTAAGGTAGAAAGGCTCCCTTCTTACTGATAAATTGTCCGTTCGTTTACCCATGTTTGATAACTTTTGAATCTTCTTAAAGCGTTAAGTTTTACAACGTTTTGCTGCTTAGCAAAACGTAACAAAGAGATAATGTCTTGTAAATGAATGCCGCCGAATGATAATATTGTTAGCGATTCACAGAGACGAACCTTAAAGAGAATCAAATGTTAGCAAACGAAATAATAAAATATGACAGATAAATCAAGTATGTTAACATGAATGGCTTTCAACAATTGAAGGTTTAATATAGTTCAAAGTATATTTTAACTGAAATTAATTTCAACAACTTGTATAGTAACCGGTAACTTAAAATCTTCACTTTCGATACAAAGTGACATTTCGTTAATCAGGGATTTGTTATTTGAATGAAGATACATCGAAAAGTTAAAATTATGTAAAGATCATCAAGGATAAGCCGTTTATTTGGCGCAGATGGATTTCTTACTTTCTGTTTTGGTGGCTCAAATTTGATAGGCCTATCATTCACCTAGCGAACATCATTTAAGTTACGTTATACATTTTAGCTAGTGACCTGGGCAGATCAATATTTTGGTGTGTGCGTTTGCGCAAACACTTTTATATCAGGTGATATTTAATTCAAAACGACTGTTTCATTGAAATAATACACACAGTTAGCCCCTTCTTTAACAAGATACCTCATTCAAATGAGTTGATGAGGTTAAAGTCTAACTTTTGTCAAAACAATATGAAAACTTTCCGGACGTTCTCTGAAATAACCAGATATAGATTCTTGTAGGAATTTCGACTTAAAACCTAACTGGTGTACGGTCATGCGCGTCACCAAGCATCGAAAGATGCAATACTGTTTTGTTCCCTTGACGACCTTTAATGTTGTGGTAGTGGAGAAAACCCCCTCGTATTACTGCTTAGGTAGCAGAAGACAAATCTCTTTTGTGTTAACTTCCTATTTTAGCGTAAGACTCATATTAATGTCAAGAAAGATACAAGCCATGGGTTACTGAGTGACCTTGGCGGTACAAACCTCATTTCAAAGCGGTGTATCTCCATCCAAATAACAACTGCTTGCTTTAATAATTGACTTAAAAGTTAGCCCTTACCAATTGAAATGGTAAAATTTTAAAAATAAGATCTTTCAGATTAAGTTTCCTGTCCTATTCAACAATACAGATAAAATGATATTACACTATTTTATTATGAAGAAATTAAGTCACGGGAACGGTGAGGAATTTTTTGAGCTTTGAAATTCTTTAAGTCTTCTTAGAACATTTATTTCCCCCCTAGTAGGAGACTTTTTGAAAACGGTACACTCAATGAATACATGAATTGTATAGACAACGACTTGCTGTAAATTCACAATGTTAGACTTAGTTAAGTATCAAACACACGTACAGGTTACCATCATGCAGACAAGAATACCGTTTGTAGTTAAATTAGAAGTTTTCCTTTCAAGGAAAACAGTGACTTCAGAAAAAAAAGGGTAAATTTTAATGATTGAAATAGCCACACAGGAATATTCTTGGTCAGATGATGAATATGCATGCCTATAGTCAATAGAGAGTTGGAAAAAGTGTCTATCATTGGTGAAAACAGCAACTAAACATGCCTTTCACCCGACATTGTAACTTTCTATTTATTGTTAGACTCATTAAAGGGTTGATCGCTGAATTAGCATAAATAAATATGAGAGATATCTCCCACCAGAGAGAATTTTCAATGTGGCCCCAAAACAAAGTTACGAGAATACAGACGTAAAATGCAAACCAACAACAAGCATATGCACCTATAAAAGCAAA
>WURT03653637.1:3826-18819 GCA_009936505.3 Holothuria glaberrima
AGCAAGCCAGTTTAGTACAAAGAAACAATTCCGGCGATGATCGTAAAGACAAAGCTAGAAAAAAGGGAAAATATAGATGGAACTATTCTCGACAGGTAAGAAGTCCATACGAGCCTTCTCTAACAAATGTTATTTCCATACTGTTGGGCAATGGAAGTCTACAATCCATAAATACGTGTACTATTTGTTTAAGCCTCCACCTACAAATTGAAAGAAAGAATTCATTGAAAGATGGAATGAATTATTATAGTTCGAAACGGCTGTCCATGAATTTGTGTAAAGGGTAACTGATAAATCTATTAATTTTTATACAGAAGATGCATTTACAGGTAGACTAACTAAATGGGAAGCACACAAGTTGTAATTTGTAGGGCCAACTTGTTTCATTAAAGCCTGGGATATACTAATGCATAATTACAGCCTAATTTTATTTAAAGCTTGTTAATGTAAAGACCATTAGGTTAACTATTAGTTGTAACTGACATATCTGCCAGGTAGATATGGATAGTTAGTGTAATTTGACTACCATCGTGGTTTTGCAAGTGCTTGGATGTTTACTGCGAAGTAACTACAAAATCAAAAACAGGGTGGAAATTGGTCAAAATCGTCTAAATTAAAAAGCTGAAGAGCATGAGTGCCTTTGAAAATCAGGGCGGGTCAGTACGAAAAGAGAAACTGTTATTACACAAGTCAAGCTTTTTAAGGCCACCGAAACCATGAAGGAAAATATTTAGACTCATGGCCAGAAAAGTTACTGAAGGGGGGGGGGAGAGCTTCGTCCCCTGGGCCCGCTTGCCTACTGGCCAGAAAATTGCATGTCGCGTTGGTCAGTCAGGAAATAATTAATCGAATGTCTGATCAATGGTTGTACGGCAGGCAATTGCTACAGATGAATTTGACGGGCCACAAGAAACTTATCAGATTTTACGGTAAGCTTCTAGAAGACATCAAAGCTAACTATAATATACAATATAGTACTTTAGTAATTAGCTGAGGTATACAAATCCGCACTCAACCTATATTACAGACATGGTGTTATTTTCAGATATATTTAATGTTTCTAGAGATAATTACCTTTTATTAAGCTTTAACACAATAAAAATATTATCTCTTAAATTCGTCTTCCGTTTGAATGATACGTTGTTGGAAAAAGAATGTCATCCTTAACCTTTAATCTTACGCGTCCATTAATTCACTGTAAATGTTTATTTATTTTGTCTGTTTTGTCCCTTGTTTCTATAACTGTAGTATTCAGTTGCTACAAATTAGATCACGTAGATACAACTGTGTATTAGTTTCTCTTTCATAAACTAGTTTCATTTCACAAGGTGATGTGCTTGCGTTTTAACTGAGTTGCTTATATCGTTACGAGTCTTAACAAAGGGGGAACATTTTTTCTCCCACGTTTCATAAACGATATTCTTCGATTTGTGATAATGTTAAAAATGCTAATTGTTATAAAGGCTTGTTCGTCTACAATTTATTTTGAAGCCTTTCTCCAAATTACAGGTAAAGTAATATGGAATATTGCTCAGTCAACATTGAGTAAGTAATGTAACTACACATAACAACACTGGAACAACTGTTCACCATCTTTCTAGCGACGTCTCTGGCGTTCATTTTTTGTCTAATGAAAAGCATCGGCTTAACAAAGTAGCAAGCAGAGTTTTGCTCTTGATTCCTACTGAAGGATTCTCTATCATGTGTGGACAAGTTACTTGGAAAAATGAGTTATCTACCCATTTGGAGTTGTCGGCACATTCGATTATCGATTTTCCTAAAACGTCTTGTGATAATAGCCTGTTCAATCTTATTTGCCTCTAATGGTAAGTTTGATCCTTGTGTCCTGATATATCTGGTATCACTATATCGTTAATAATGATGTAAATGATCAAAGAAGGAGACGTCCAAAAAGTTGGTGTTACTTCTGTACTTATCACCGTTGTCAGATCAGATTTATCGTAACTTTGAATGTTTTCGTACAATAAAAATATTGATTTTTAGAAAAACGTGTATTTTCGCTTTATTTTACTGAAATAGTCTTTACTTTCAAGATTTACACAATTTAATTAAGCAAAATAAACATTTTTCTTATATTATATTTTCCTTTGGTTATAAATTCGTGATGAAAGCGTTCTCAAAAGTCATAAAAACACCAGAGAGTGGTACTTTCCCAGAAGGTACCGACATCCTGCTTACCTGTTTAGTGGATGGAGCAAGTGAAAATATCATTTGGAAGGACGTGGAGGAAGAAATAAAGATATTTGTTGGTAGATCAAAGTATACAACGAAAGACAAATACCGAAACTACAATATTAGTAACATAGAGGGTAATTATTCATTGTTGATCAGTGATGCTACTAAATCAGATGAAGGTTTATACTCCTGCAACGAAATGGATACGTCTTACCTCGCTAAAGTTACAATAGAAGGTACTCCAATTTTTTAAGTCCTATATGAACCGTGAAGAAAAAGAAGTATGGTATTTAATGTACATGTCGTAGTTGCACAACTTTTATCTTATTTTGTTTTGTATTATTTTGAAAGTTAATTGGAGACAATTGGACTTGAACATTTATGAACTATGCATATTATTTTCAAGTTATTTATTTTTCATATTTTTACAAAACAGTTCGTACAGGGTTGAATCTTAGCGTACGTGGAACCTCAACAATAAGTGCGACTGAACAAGTTAAGACAAATGCAGCTGATAAGCCTGTTGGTAAGCTTTAAGCAGATGAAACCACACAAAACGTCTCTTTCGTTCGTAAGGCCATGCTGATAAGATCATCCCGATAACAGAAACACTTTTGTAAGGGGTTCTTCTCCGGATAATTGCACGGTGATCGCATCAGCAAATCAAACAATGATATGTAACTGGACGAAAGTAAAATAAAAGGAGATATAAATGCTGTGTCTACGTATTACTTACATGCTCTGCCTATCTATCTGACTTTGCAAGTGTTTGTTATTTTGATTAGAAAACTGAACTGTCTTTGCCAAATATAGGAAATATGATTTTTGATTCGGTGTAACCTTTATCAGTTGTTTGTGATGATTGATTTGGTTTTAACATTAAACTTTTTTGAACATTATTTACAAACTCATATTTCTACCGCCTAAAGGATCAGATTTTGTAGAATACACGTGTTTGTAATATAAGTTAAAAGTATGGTATATTATAATAACCTTCTAACGCCAATTCAGCAGTAACTGTTAAACTGATTATACCAATTTTGAAAATGGTGAAAAGGAAACTAGTGGGAATAAAGAACGAAAGTCATCAGCCTCGTTTCGGCAAAGTTGCATGTTTAAAGGAGGGCCCATGGGAAAATTAATTCAAAATAAGAAGTATCCCAAGAGCAACAAGTACTGTAAACATTGTTATTTAAATGATGAACAAATTCCCAACACCATAATAACTACAGAGTACTAAAAAAGTATTAAGCAACAACACCAGTCAAAGATTCTGCAAAGAAACTCGATGTGATTTCTTTCTTTTTTAAATGAAACATATATGAGTATCAATGTCAATGTTTTCATTTCACATGTAAAGTAATGTTCAGGTAAAAGTCTCTTTAAGGTCATTTTCTGTGGTAGTCTTTACTTTGACAGGATTGACACAGTAAACTTAAGCAAGATAAAGATTTTTCTGTTTTTTTTATTTTCCTTTGGTCATAAATTCTTGATGATAGCGTTTTCAAAAATCATAAAATCGCCAGAGAACGGTACGTACGATGAAGGTACTGATATCCTGCTTACTTGTTTAGTAGAAGGAGCAAGTGAAAACATCATTTGGAAGGACGTGGAGGAGGACGTCAAACTATTCATTGGTAGAATTAAGAATACAATGAAAGACAAATACAGAAACTTCTATATAAGCAATAATACAGAGGGTAATTATTCATTGTTGATCAGTGATGCTACAAAATCAGATGAAGGATTATACTCATGCAACGAAATGGATTCGTCTCATCTTGCCAAAGTTGCAATAGAAGGTATTTCGCTTTTTTATAGTTCAATGTGGAGCCGTTAGATGAATATCTTATACCTAATTTTGTTCTTAATTATTGGGATATTTACTGAAAACAATTGGACTTCAACAATTGTGAACTATTTATATTATTTTCAAGTACTCATAGTAAGAGTTCTTGTTTTGTTCACACATCTGCGAAAATTTAACTGTAGAAGAGTTGCATGTACTCAATTATTTACAATTATGTTATTTATTTTTCATATTTTTACAAAACAGTTCTTCTAACCCTTAATGCAAGTGGGACCTCAATCATAAGTGCGACTGACTTTGCTTGGTTAAATGCCAGTGACGAGCCTTATGGTAAGTACTAAGCAGATAACGGTCAAAGACAACGTCTCTGTCGATCGTGAGTTCGGGGACGCCAATAAGATCACCCCTATAACAGAAACACTTTTGTAAGGGGTTGTACCTCTGTTAATTACACAGTGATTGCATCACCAAGCCAAAGTATGATGAATGATGGGACGATAGTAAAATAGAAAGAGCTATAAATGCTGTGTCTACGCATTACTTACATGCATTGTCATTTATCTGTTTTTCGAATAAAGTAGCTTTAATTATTTTCAATAGAAAATGTGTCGTTGTTGCCAGATATAGCGTATAATAATTGTTAAAACAGTGTAACCTGTATCAGTAGTTTGTGATGATTGATTTGGTCTTAACATAACATTTTCAAAATGAACAATATTCGCAAACTCATCACGTTAAGGATCAATTTTTGTTTAATACATCCGTTTGCATTAGAGTAAATTAGATGGTGTATTACAAAAAAACTCGAAAGTCAATTCAGCAGTGAGTATACGATTTTTAACAACGGCTAAGAAGCAGAGGGTGAAATTCATCAGTCTCGTTTTGGCAAAGTTCCATGTTTAGCAAAGAGACATTGGGCGTGGAAATACTGAATAAGCTTTACCTAAAAAGTGACAGGGACTGTAAACATTGCAACTCAAATGATGAACAAACGTCAGTATATTTAAAGAGTACTAATTAATTACTATGTAACTTCTTGTTATATTTTACTTACTAAAATTAAGCATTTATCTGCCGCAGGTGCCAATTCTCGGTCTACTGGTAGTCAATAGAATCAATCAGTTGTATCTTTCAATCTTTTTGACCAATAGAAATAATAACATGTTTTTCAGATACTACAATTTTTTGGAAAATTCTCGGAACTTGGACTTTACTAATTCTTGTGATATGCTGTGCAATAGCCCTTGCACTTCTGAAATGGGGGCTACAGCGTAGCTATTCAAACAGGAATAGTTGTTGCAGTGAAACGTGTAAGGATAGGTAAGCGTTCATCCGGTACACATTCACAAAAAATAAAGCTTAACAGTAATAAAAGGTTTTTTCTCCATTTTATTCATGCATAATGAAATCAAAAAGTGATATTGTGACATCTTACATATAAACATAACAAATTAGAACTAGGTGTTATTAAGAATGAAACTGTTAAATCAGAAAAATAAGAATCACTTCAATAGTACATATTTAAAGACATTTAAAGTACTGAAAGTCTCTGAGAGTGATTTCCCCGAATCATCTGAAATTGGTATCATCTGCATTTGCATGATATTTAACCTCTATGTTATTTATTGTAATCCCCTTTATAACATCATTACTCAAAACCTTTATAGCTAAAATTTCCACCGCCAATATAAAAAGATATCGGCTAAGAGTCTGTCTAACTCCCCGCTGTAAAGGAAAGTAGCCCATTCAGTTACCGTTAGTTAAAACACAAATGTTGCTACTAGTAGGCCTATAAAATACTGAAACCCATGTTTTAAAGTTCTCACCAAAATGAAAGTAACAGAGAGATTTATGAACAAAGTCCCATTCCAGCTTAATAAAGGCCTTCTACAAATCTATGGCAAACATAAAACCAACCATCCCGTGGTCAGAAGTTGTCTATATATTAAATTGAGAACACAAACATGATATTTTCACCAATGAAAAGATTGTTTAAAAAAAGTTGGCATTACTCGAGTGGCATCAGCCTTGGAATAAATTTTAAAGTCCTTATTTTAAAGGGTGATGGTTCTGTAATTTTGGATTAAGGTACGGGAGTTTTGGTTTCGTAATCAACGAAATAACCCCCCTCCTGTTTGCTATGTCGATAAATGCTTAACGGAATAACCATAGTTCAGTGATTGGACAACCAATTCACCAATAATCGGCCAAAACACTTTATAACAATTTACTCTCAGGCCATCGCATTCAGGGGATTTGTCATTCTTCATAGAGGACAAAGCTCGAAAACACTGGTTGCTACTAACCTCCCGATCACATGAAAGTTAAAGTTTATTATTAACATTATTTACTGAAAAAACTCTCCGGTGCACACAGATTAGGCGTATAGAGGGTCCGTTTCGTCAGTTTTAACTTCATTATTACCAAGTTACGAAATAGTCTTGAACAATTTGTTTCTACTGTCTAAGTTTAAAAAATACTTCGAATTTTCCCCTTCTACCCCCGTCGACCCATCTAGCCCCCGACGTGCCGATTGTTCCCTGGAGTTTGTAATCGTAAAAGTGTAGTTACTCTTAAGGGCTTCTTTTAGCTCTGTAAGCAAATCAGGCAAATCACAAATGCATGTACTCTGTGCAAAGGAAGCAATCTTTGTGATAAGTTTGTTTTCTTTTTCATGGTGCTCCTTAGCTTTACAACCGACTGCATGGCCAAGTGGTTAGAGCACCTAACTTGCAGACGGAAGGTCTAGGGTTCAAATCCTGGCCGGTTGATACCGAAGACTTTAAAAATGGAACCTACTGCCATTGTGCTTCGTGCTCAGCATAAGCAATGGAGTAAGGAAAACAAGCCAGTGAGCCACAACTGGCAAAAAGGCCTTGGCCGGCTCGACTTTAACCATTTGGTTAGAAACTGGGCCGTAAAACTTCATCTGACTAACTTACCTTAGCTTTACGCTTGAAATAGGTTATATTAAAGGCACGAATTTTCAACCTTAAATACTCCCAGCGAGAAGTTACAAAGTCAAAAAATTGTTTAAGAGTTCATTGCTTATCAAGTCCTTAACAGAAACAACATAATTGTGATCCAGCAGAAGGTGGTTATTTAGCTTCCAATACCTTTTCCCTCTTGATGTTTTACCAATAGAAAAAAAAAACAAAAACAAAGGAACGATCAGACTACAAGCCCGGGAAAACTCAGTATTAGTGGCAAAAGTTGTCCACATCTAGATGGAGAAAATTATTCAACCTGCAATGAATGTTAGACATTTTGGAACTCCAGATGCAATCCTCATGGGTTTCTCTCCCTTTATATATCAATGAGGTCATATGTAGACATCAAATCTAAACATTTCTCTCTGGCTTTAAAATTAGACCGCCAGTTTCCTCTTTTTTGTCCAAGGCACAGTTAAACAACAAAATTTAAATTAAAATTTAATATGGTATCGCCTTGAAATTTACCTAGTTTATTTACAATATCGATTAAGAAGCCGGGATCGTCGATATTTGAGGCATAAATACCGGCAATTGTAATTATTCAGTACTGGATTTCTTAAATCCACTACAATTGATGTGTCGAAGGACTAATGCCTACTTTAATAATTTCGTTATCTAAAGTAGGTCTAATCAGAAGGCAGAAACCCATGCTCGTGTTAGCTTCATGTGTAAAAAGGATAAGAAATGAAAGGTGATTACTTTAGTTTTTGTCGTGATTCCAGGTAAAATCCAGGGGGAAACGGTATTAATATATTCTTAGCAGCAAAGTGCTGTAAACACTTCACTGAGTAAATTAAGCAATAGATTACAGCAACACGAAATGTATCATGTTGGTACTTTCTTACATTTAAAACAAAATAAACCTATCGAGAAGATTTAGAGAAGCTAAGAAGGAATGGTATTATGAGAGCTTCTAGACTGAAATTCTTGTTCAGTAATTCAACGTTTTTCAGTCGAAATAAAAGTAGTTTTCAAACCACTCGGGAAATCTCATGTACACTCAGAACAGCTTTCGTTGAACATTGATTCAGCTGGTTATACAATTACTATTCAATTAGAGTGTAATGTCTGGAATCTGGTTTACGTTTTCCTTAGCTGTACTCTAACTTGCTATACAGCCGTGTGGCACAAATACTATGACTTGCATTAAAATGCAAATTTATCATGCACAATCTTTTTGCAGAAGTTCCACCACAAAACCCACAAACTGTGAAAGAACTGCAAATAATGGAGACATGTTTTTGGAAAGAGCAGTGGTTTGTTTTTTAATTAATTTTTTTGTTTAAATCTCACTTTTTGCGTTTTATGTACATTTCACAACAAGTATTGAAGTCCTTCAAACTTGTTTGTGCGTAAGTTAGGCTTAGTATTCTGACCGATCGTATTACCGTTATTTGTGCTTCTACCATTGTATTAATTCAACCTTATATAGTCCCATATATCTACCATAAAACCTATGTCATTAATACCGCCTTCTAATTAGTATGTTGATACGTTAAGAGATGTTTTATCTTTACAACCATAAGGAACAAAACATCAAGCTGCTTTTTATAATTTGGAACGAGAAATTATGTAATTAACAGTCTTTCCTGTATATTTCTTGTAGGTCAACGATCAAGGTCTTACATATGCTGTGCCTAACAAACGATCGTATTCTAAAAAATCTGACTTCATCATACACGAAAATAAAAACAAAACCAACTATACTACGGCCATTACAAACCACGGATCTGAAGAACACCTTTAAAGGGAGAGCTCTTTAAAATAAACTTTATGGCAGATTTGATCACCGATTTTAGGTAATATTCGCTCAACGAAACAATAAAAAAAATACTTTATGACATGTAATAGAGAAACTCAAATCATGACATAAAGTAATAATGGTGGTGTTTGCAAGGTTTAAGACAAGCTCTTTCATGCGTCGTGACTTTAGTCAATATAAGTACACAAAAAGTAGCACAAGTTACTCCACATTGTATCTCATTCGACTATATAAGTACGTGTTCATGCTTGGCATGTTTCTGAGTAATTGCTTAATAATAAATTCAGAATGATGGTTATGTCTTAAATTTGTCAAAGAGGCTTAAAGTGGTGGACAATTAGTCACATGTTGTTGAATTATGTGATCAGTCAAGTCAGACGTCGTTCAAAGAAATTTGCATCAATTGCTGTACAAAATGTTTTACTGCATTACGATTTTGAAATCACACTGCCAACGAATTAACTGAATTTTGCAGATCAAGTTGAATGATTCCGTCCATGTCAGCCTTTTCACGCAGGTATATTAATATGCCTAAGAGAACTAATTGTGTTATGAGAACTAATTTGTCTTCTTCAGTTCATGTGGGACTCCGTGCACATCGATGTATGTTTAACGACATTGCAGCAAATTTACTACGTACTTAGACGTTCAAAATGATCTTTCTTGCTAATTTCCACAATACATGCCTCTCAAGTGGAATTATTCAGAACGAACTTATTTACAGAACTTGTGGACTGTTTCCACAGAAAGTAAGAATAACTTCTAAAAGCTACCCTGGTTTAAGTTTTATTTTATTATCTTGAACAATCTGTTTTTGCAAATATATGTGTTATATTCATATTCAAATTACCACTATAGTCTGGTTTTACAGCGTTTAACACTTCTAACAAAGTTCCCAAGCTAATTGTTCTCATTATGGACAATATAATTAATAGGATAAATTGGTTTGTACAGTGAGATTTATATTAGCACTCTATTTAGAGTATAGTTTATCATTGAAGTTATTAAACATACTTAAATAACTTTTGAGAATAGTTACTATCCCCCACAATGCAATGGCATTTACAATTTGGAATTTCCACGCTAGAACATGTAAGACATATCATGAAGTAGGCTTTGCAAATACTTTTTCAGAATGAGTTTAAAACTCTTTCCTCTTTTAGTTTAGAGGTAGGCCAAATAAGGTTCGTAATCTAGAGGTTCGTATATAAGTGAGCATTCCTTTTTGTCCATTTCTTTATGCGAAGTGCCTTATGCGACTGTATATACAGTAAAACAGTACCGGATTTTGTGTATGTATTTTGGCTCAATAAACGGTTAGCGACTACATATACGTACTTAGTACTGTTAGTTATTCACGTTACATGAGATGATTCAATATTTTATTTTTTTTCATTTTATAATTATTTTAAGTCTTACCACTTAATTTAAAAAGAAAATGCTTCAAAACGCAGATCCAAGTTTGTGAACCAACTCTGAACCTAGATAATAAAGGTAGATGATCATAGCTAATAAAAGGATATTTTTACTCTAAAGTAGTAAGCGAACCCAGGCAAGTTTAACCTATGATACTAAACAACGCTTCTTGTTATTTATGGCATGAAGCCTGATTTGGACCCATACGTTCTGTCCTGGGGGCAAATTCCCTTCTGCAAAGATGAAAAGGGTTATCACTGTTCTCCCATCACTACACAAAGCCACATAAAATCGATTTTGAACATAATTTTGTAAGTTTTTTAATTCTGCTTGATGCAGTTTCTAGCACGGTATGGACAATTAATGGTCTTCCATCCTTAAAGTATACCTACGTCAAAACTCCATAGCAAAAACATTCTGAAAGGTTTGCTGTCTCGACATCTCACAGTATTTCATCATACTGTCCAAAATTGAAGTTTTTACATTAAGTAATAACATTCAGAACAGAAACATGGAGTCTAGGAAACACAGACGTTATGTAGATGTATACAAGGCTACTATATACCACTATGAAATCGAACATCCCCAGGTGTGCTGTGGAAAGTACATCCCAGATTAAAGGAACTTTCAGTTTAACACAAGCTAGTTGGATACCCTCAGTGAACCATCAAACAGTGAAACATATTCAATGATCTCCATGGTTGTTTTAAAAAACACTTTTAATGGAATGTTTATGAAATGTTATGCATTGTATTAGATAGCTATCACTTTCTACAAAAAAATTATGATAACATTAATTGTCCCTTTTGTTTCTCTTAATCGAGATGCAGGATGCAAAACGCTCCTTTTGAAGTATGCCCTTGTACTATTTAGTTTTGAATGGTGCTATCAACGAAAGCTCAAATGATTAAATTATTTAAATTTCACAAGAAGCAGTTCACTTATACACGAACTTCTAAAAGTAATAAGGTCATTTATCATGTCACACTACCTAATTCAGCTAGGGAAACAAAGAACAATTACAGAACTAATGTTATTATTGTGTTACTGAACTTTGAATTGATTTATCCTAATATCCTGATTTATGAAAGACTCTTTTTAAACATGAGATAATAATTGTGTCACTGAAATGCTGAAATCATTCAGATTGCCTAGTAGGTGTTTTATATATATATATGTATATATATATCTTTTATGTCCATAAACATTAGTGAAGATACTGATAAGGGGAACAAAGTAGATATCAATGTTTCACCTCATGTTTCAAAGTACAGTTGAGGTGACTGGCAGTGCTCTTCCCTTTTAAAAATCTTTCCCATGAGAATATATTAAGCTCCAGGTTTTATATTGGCACATACATAAACTTACATCAATGAAAGACATCAGAGGATATTGTGCATAATTTTATTCGTCTGTTCACGTACAATCTTGGGGATCTTCTACTTTATTATATAAAATGACTTTCACTTCAGTGTTAACTTTCAGTCTAATCCTTATACTTATCTTCTGCATAGTATAAACTGTTCAAGATTAATACATTTATATTACACATACAACATGAATCTGCGGCAAAGCGCACAGGAAATCAGTGAGTCACGATGATAAGGTTATATGGAAAAGTGATTTTGATGGTGTACTCTGGCCAAATTTACAAGGTTCACTGTTATAAAATTTGATTCCGGGAATATAAAAGCCTTTTAGATAAAGGTGTAACGATATGTGTTGATATGATAATTCGCTTTGAGTGTGACTGTATACGAAAATGAGAGAAAATTTACAGAAATCTTTAAAAATCGATTAGCAAATAACCGAATTAAAATGGCAGTCTTTGAAAAGTTTGCTTTACCAAATGTATTTCTGAAAGCGTATAGAATGTCCTCTTGATTTTTATTCAGAAGTAGCACCTCATCAGTACTTCCACCTTAATTATTTTAGGTAACCCGAATAACAAGACGATGTCGACAACTTTATTATTTATGGTTTTAAGGACTGATGAATAAAAATATTTGCATTAGTACTTTGAAGGTTTGGAAGACAATTGTCTGAGTATCTCTGTTACATTTGCAACTCTAAAGTTCAAGCATTTCTGAAGTTAAAACTTGTAGAAAATTGCGTTGACAGTAAGTATCAACTTCAAAATTTATAACCAAAGCTACTGAAACTGTAAAAATGAGATGAAAATTAGAAAGAATAGCAAAGGGAGTATTTATCTTTAGATTTAAAGTTATGAGATTAAAGTCATAGTTTTAAAATATTTTTAACTCCTGATATCATTATTTTTAATTAAAAATCAACCTTACTACTAGGTAATTCACATCTATTAGTTTAAACGTTAAAGACTTAGTCAAAATCCTTGTAGTTTTGGGTCAAAACAGACTTTTGGTCGTCGAAATAAAAAGCTAAATAACCATAATACAAAACTTAAAAATCAACGTTGGAAAAGGGGATCATTCATCGATTGCGAACGAACGAAAATCTTTGCTTTTTTCTCAGTCGCTTCTTCAAATAAAATTTATAGGAAGCAGCCCGACATAAGTTAACCAACCTCTCGAAACGAACCAGCCACTGAATTACTAGTTCTCATTTAAAAGAGTGCTTTCAATGTAAGTAAATTAAGCGGTAACTTAAAATTTTATGGTGATACTTTTATGCACTGGATTACAATCCCAAGAGTTAGCAAGTTGTTGGATATGCTTTCCCAGGTTAAACCTGACAAACATGTAAACAGGGTCTGTATGTCATTCTATATTTTCCACGATACCAACTCACCACACGTGTCTATTAGTGTTAAACATAAAAACCAGGAAAGAGACATTTAAATGTTCATGTAAGGTTACCGATGCAGCCGATGAATGATTACCCTGCACACGTTCAAGAGGTACTGGGCTTAGTACAAGTTTAGTCTTTCTTGTGGCATTAGAGAATTTTGATATAGACTTGATATTCCTTCTTGGTACAATATTAAGTAACAAAAGAATGATTTGTCTCTTCGGTTTCCAATCTGCATATTGACCCACATCTCTGTCAACAATTTTACCGCACCGTCACTTTTCTGACAAGAAAGTGATACCGACGAATCCCTCACTTTGTATAAATAAGATGAAGCCTATAGCCAAGGGAGTGAGTAGGCGGCTGCCTACCTTAGAGATTCATCCCTCAAAAATTGAAAGTTGGCATTGCCTCAATGAACTTTTGTAAGCCTCTCCCTAAGGAAAATATTATATCCCCAGCTACCGCGCGACCAACAGTATCTCATCTGGACACTGGTGTACATAAAATCAGACACTCTGATGATGGTTATGCCAGTAGCGGATTCCCCCGCGGCTATCATTTTCCGCTAACATTTCTTACAAGAGGTAATACGTCCTTTGAACTGAATGGCTGTCTCTGTTAAGCAGTATTTTGAAACTTTAAAGTATGTAACTTGGGTTGTAGACCCTTCTTCAGGCAATGATGCAATAATTTTTTTCGCATTCGTGTGGTTGTTTTTTAATATTTTTTTTATTTTTTTTACTGTTCAAGCATCCTAACGGCAAAGCAAATCAAATATCTCTTAAAACGAACACGTGATGCAATGAATGTTATGATAAGCTAGATTTCAACCACAAAATTATGTGAAGTATATAGTGTGCGCGTTTAGAGCTTGTTTGGAACATAATTATTCCTTTAAGAAAAACCGGGTTTAAAACATAAAGAAACTGTACATAAATTATAGCAACAAGAACTGATATGATACCTGGAAAGTCCGCTCTGAAAATGGAATTATCTCGAAGGGAAGTAATTTTCAAACATTCGAAAAGGCAGAAACAAATAATTCCCTTTGAAGGGTATTTTTGCAACTTGTCATGATCACGTTACACAATCACAAGGGATGTGCTTGACGCAATAATGTATACACTTCACAGAGATGTTATCTTCAGTTCGTAATTTCTTTTGTTTATAAACGGCGTCATAATATTAAAAATCATTTCCATCACTTTCTCTTCAGGTAATCCGCACAGTATGTTATAGTTTTCATGCAATGCTCACAAGAAAACTGAAAAGAATTTTGTGGTAAAATAGGACTGCACATTTAAGAATAAACCTGAAGATTACATCACTCTCGAGGTGATCTATCAACAGAAGGGGGGGGGGGAGGTATAAGTAAAAGTTATTTAACGTTGGTGCTATTCTGAGATTAGCGATTGTTGTTTTTAATTCCTTTCTTCTTTAAGCAGCTCAAAGCAAATAGCAATTGATCGTGGCTCTGAAAAGAAATGAACCTTCTACATTTGTATTCAGTTGGAAACATCAATCAGGGAGGCATTCAACATATCACCTTCATGTGGCATAATGTGTGAAACAATCGTATGCACCGCATAGTAATGTATTAAGTGAGACTGAACACGGCTGGGAAAAATGGTACTTTGTATAGTACTGCCCGCTAAACACAATTGTAGTAAGATGCAATTTTGATAAAAATTTACTCGTGAATTCATTTGCAAGCATATATATATATATATATATGTATGTATTTATGTGTATGTATATATATAAATATACATATATAATATATATATATATATATAAATATATGTATATATATAGTGTAGATAGAAAGACGTAGCGACTTTACATGAATGAGTCAGTCAACGCTGTATTAAATCAGAACGCGGTCAACTGAGCTTAAATACTGTTGTGTTAAGTTTTCCATTGTTACGTCATAGGAACGCGTCCCGTGTAATATTGTGTAGGTAGAAAGACGTAGCGACTTTATATGAATGAGTCAGTCAACGCTGTATTAAATAGTCGCTCAAAGACCTTAGGCCATTTTCCT
>WURT03653648.1:0-18818 GCA_009936505.3 Holothuria glaberrima
TCCATCCATCCATCCATCCATCCATCCATCCATCCATCCATCCATCCATCCATCCATCCATCCATCCATCCATCCAGTTAATCTAAATATTGCCTCGCAGTTTCATCTACGGGGAGATAAGTGGATCAACTTTGCTGTGGCGGATGGAGAGTTGTTGCCGAGACTAAATTTCGAAGACTTCAATTTTTCAGGTACTTAGGTGGACCATATCTCATAATTCAACTAGCACTAAACATAAAATACTCCCTGGTGTACCATGGATTTGCCTTCATGCCGCCAGAATCTATTGCAAATTTTAGCCAAAAATTCCGGACAATTTAGTACAATTATCCATAAGTATTCCCCCCCCCCCATCAATATTAAACAACAAAATGACAGGTTTATGATGCGTGGCAAAAGTATCCCCCTATTTTGACAATGACAGGATATTTATGATGCCTGCTAAACTCAGATTATACTAGCTGCTGCATTCTGCACAATAATTTGTTGTGACCTGTTGACCCTGAAAAGGTGTATTAAGCTGGCTTGTACTGAAGTGTTTACCCTGTTGTACCATTAGCACTTAAGATGAACTTTGTGCGGCATACGTAATTGTAATGTTTGGTTTTTCAGTTGCTGGCTAAAACTTGTTACAGGATTCTAGCGTCATGTACAATATTATCTTCAAAATTAATTACATCCGGCTCTCCATGGAGTTAACCTACCACCGCTAGCTCCATAAGCTTACCCTTCAACTCCTGTCCATAGGCTAGCCCGTGTAGGCGCGTGGTTTATGCTACCCTGGTACTGTTCAAACGTCCAAGCTTTTAGTTAGGTTGAAGCCTTGCTTTGCAATTTGGAACTCAAAATCAGATTGATTTTAATAACTGACTGTGTTTCGAATTTTCCGAATTTTCCGGAAACGAGACAAATAATTTTAGAATTGTTTGGTTTGATACGATTCATAAGGATACTTTAACAAACAATAAATCGTATGAGTAATGTATACAGTATCCAAGTATCCTTACGTATCTTACTATATAAAAGCATGAGGAGAGTAAGATTAGAGACTAGACTAGGTCGTTTTTTAGAGGAATGGGACGATTGAGGGACGATTATTTCAGCGACATGAAGCTGTCAGTTTAACTGGTGGGTTGCAAAGTTGGTACAGAACAGTTAATGGATAAAATGTTCCATAATCGTCCCCCATTGAGCTCATATATATATATATATAAATATGTATGGGATTAAGGGGAAATGTTCTAAAAGGTGAAAAAATCAGATCGACTTGGCGAAACTACACGCTTTTATATAGGAATACGTAAACGGTTGGTAATGCTCTTTTCGCTACCCAATCTTTATGCAATTACTTCAATGTTGACCAATTTACGTACACCTATCTGTTGGCGGGCCATTGAAGTAACGCTGTTGTATATCTGTTTTTCAAATGCTACCAAATGGCGAAACATAATCTTATGTATTTTATTATGTTTCACCTTTATGAAGGGGCGTTGCACGCCAGAAATTTTTCCCACTATATATATCACTATTTCCCCCCTTATGGCGAAGAAAGTTGTGGAAAAGTCGAAAATTGGGCGAAGGAAAAAAAGGCGAGAAAATCACCTCGCCTTGGCGTTTTCAGACACTTTTAATATATGAATACGTAAACGTATGCTAATGTCCTTTTGATACACACGATCCATATGCCATTACCTCAAAGTCGACGAATTTAAGGACACGTATCTTTTAACACGCACGGAGGGCAGGCTCATGAAATAACTCTAATTATATCTTGAAGACGTTAAGGGAAAACATGTGCTTGTGTATTTTATTATTTTAGTTTCGCCTTAAGGTAGGGTGATACAAAGACTTTCGCCCTAACGTGGGAAACACATAAGATTATTTTTCGATATTTCTTAGAATTTTAAAAACAGATATACACTAACGTTATTTCAGAGGCCCCCATTTGTATATGTTAACAGATAAATGTACATAAAAACTGGCCAACATTGAAGTAATTGCATATAAATTATGTAGTTCAAGGGCATTAAATACCAACAGTTTACCTATTCATATATAAAGAGCGCGTGGTTTCGCAAAGTCGACCTGATTTTTCCCCCTTTTAGACGATTTACCCTTTTAGGCAGGTTTCTTTATACAATATTTCCCCTTAATCCCAAATTAGGAATATATATATATATATATTTATATATTTATATAGACAAAGACATAATAGTTGGTGTGCGTTGGAAAAATGCACACATATTGATCTCACCTAACATTTTACACCAGGCCTCAGGTATCACTTTGAGGCCTTGGAGATTTTACTGCGACTCAGACAATGCAGTGTACCTGCTCTATTGTACCAAATGTCCCCAGGTCACCTACATCGGCGAAACAAGTACAAAGTTTAGGCTTGGGTACTCTCCTTGTCAACATCCGCTGGTGCAATACCTGACTCGTATTCTGATGGAGTTGATATGCCATCCTACAACCATGACGGGAAGACTCTGCAAGAACAAGATCCGGACATAGCGCAGATGCGTGCATGGGTGTCGCAAGGGAATAAACCAAGCTCCACTACTGTTCTGACTAGAGACCTGAAGCTCATGTTGCGTGATTGCTCAAAGTTTTGCTTAAAAGGTGACGTGCTCCTCAGGAAGTCATGGGACTCAAAGAAATAAGTAGACAAGTACCAGCTGGTGCTACCTGGAAAATACAGAAGAGATATTTTTGTGGAATTACATGACAAGTGTGGACATATGGGTCAAGAGAGGACAGTTGCTGCTGTGCAGATGAGGTTCTACTGGCTTGGGATGACGAATCAGATTTGTGAGTGGATACGTCACTGCAGTCGATGTGTCACCAGAAAGACCCGATGTGTCACCAGAAAGACCCTCCCATCTGTGGCTGCTCCCATGGGAAATATTAAAACCAAAGCACCAATGGAATTAGTGTGCATTGAATTTCTATCTTTAGAGCCAGACAGAAGTGGTGCAAACTCAATACTCGTGATTACGGACCATTATACAAGATATGCCCGAGCATATGCAACCAGGAACCAGACTGCCTTAACTGTTGCCAAAATATTGTGGGATAATTATTTTAAGCACTATGGGTTGCCGCAAAAGCTACACTCAGACCAGGGAGCAAATTTTGAAAGCAAGTTAATTGCCAAGTTGACTAAAATGCTTGGAGTGAAGAAAACACACACGACTCCATATCACCCTCAAGGAGATCCGCAACCGGAGAGATTTAATCGTACATTACTCGATATGCTGGGAACCCTGGAAAAAGATGAAAAGCCCAATTGGAGCAAGCACTTGTCAGCTATGGTCCATGCTTATAACAGCACAGTTAATTGTGCCACTGGATATTCACCGTACTACCTCCTGTTCGGCCGCGAGGCAAGGCTTGCTGTTGACTCCAAGTATGGTGTAAGCCCAAACCGTTATTCACACCAAGAGCATCATAAGTATGTGAGTGATCTGAAGTCCAGCCTGAAAAAGCCTATCAACTGGCAGAAGAAAAGTCTGGGAAGAAAGCTTCTTACAATAAGAATATGCATGATAGTAAGGTAAAATCAAATAAGGTTGGTTTGGGAGACCATGTATTGATCCGTAACTTGGCATTAAAAGGGAAATCGAAACTGCAAGATCGATGGCTGGGTGAGGTTTATGTAGTGGAAGAGTGTAGGTCCGATATCCCAGTTTATCGCGTCAGGCCAAAGGATGGAATAGATAAATGTAGAACACTGCATAGAAATCACTTACTTCCTGTTGGTTATCTTATAACTCAGACTGATGACCAGTCCAGTCAGGAGAAAATGAAGAAATCGAAAAAGAAAAAGGCAAGTAAGACTTCTGAGCCGGCTGTGGATCAATCCGACTCCAGCTCCGAATCTGAAGACAGTGAAGATGAAATTGAAATTTCAAACCGGTCCCGTTGTGAAAGTGAGGTTACACAAGACATTGGAAATCAAGGTCTTAATCCGAAAGCCGAAGGTTTTTAGGCCCAGTCACCCATCAACTGTGAAGAAACCGGACACATGTGTTGATGGTATGGAACCACTGCCAAATAGACTTCAAGAGGACGGTAAAGTAAGGCTTACTGACAATGACAAGGGTGACTTAGATGATTGTGAAACAGAAGATATAGCCGAAAATGTTAATTCATGTAGTGAAGGAAGTGATGTCAGCGAATATGGTTCACACTCAGAGTATCCAGGAGAATCTGACGACATGGTCAGGGTAGATGACAACACCAAGGACCAACCCTCCCTTAACTCTCATGAACAGAATATGTCAGAAGTTGTCAAAGATGACACAAGTAAAGTCACTGACCAGGTTGATATCATACCTAGTGAACCTATATTGGAAAGTGATGCCTGTGATGCAGTAGAATGCGAGGCGTCTGAAATGCAGTCAGATGACTCAGAAGGTTCCCCGCTGGTACTAAACAAAAAGAATGGGAAATGTGGCCAAAGTTGTAACTCTGAACTGAAAAGTGACAGTGATGACATCATTACTTACCATGACGAGACTGTAACTGGTAGTAGCAGAAATGCAGAGATTGATGATGCTGGTGAGACGAGGCCCAGAAGAGAGAGGAGACCACCAGCGAGGCTTGTTTATGACGAATTGGGCACCCCTGGGTATGCGCTAAAACATGCTAACTCAAAACGCATTGGGATGTTTAATGCATTAAAGGAAAGCCTATTACTGTAAGCAATGGTCATGAGTACAAAAACGTTGCATTAGGGACAATGCACTTTGGAAGGGGAGAATGTAACGCCCTGTAGTCGTTATTAGATATTAATTGTGTAGTGAATTGAGTTTTGCGCTGAATTGGTTCATATGTACCGGGTACTGAATTGAGTTTAGGTGCAAGCAGGAATTGATCGCGCCGGATAATTTAGAACGGATCTAGCTCGTTGTCATGTTTGTTTCGCAATCAGCTTTTGGTTGAAACTGTCAAAGAATTTGCCTGAGTACGAGGTTTCCACACAACACTGTTGTTTTCGATTGTTCTTACTGCCTCCGTAAAGGTTGGGAGAGCTCGCAGAGGCCCTTTTGTAGATGGCCTAGTGCACACCGGCCGTACCGAACCTGATAATGTTCCAGAACCTCAAGCCCAAGGACTGTCAGTTTAATCAGAGAAATGTCCTCCAAGCTTGAAGGTTGAAGTTCGTGACTGCATACATTGTGACAGCCACACTTGTGAGCCAAAATGAAGGGATACAGGACATTTCAACTGAAGGCGCTGTGAAGTGTTTGCTCTGAAAAGGAATCCTTTGTTAAAATCATATGAAAAGTGAGAGCTGTAACATTAGATTAGGGCAGAGGATATTACATTAGGAATCCTCCTCGGTTTGACTGTAGGCCTAACTTACTAATCGGGGGATAGTAGAAAGACCGGTCTCATATGCATGCAATATTGATATGTTTGCTGATGTTCAATACAGTTTTGGAAAATTAGTTGAATTTCTCTCCGGAAGGAATTATTGGTTGTACGGACTGTTAAATTCTATGGTCACTCACCTGACCTGGGTTACATATATATATACATATATATATATATATATAAGGTCAAAGTACTGCGCAGCACTTATAAAGTATGTAGGTCGAAAAAGTAGTGTATAGTGCTAAAGATTTTTAAAAAATCCTTGACGTTTCAGGTATTAATCCTTCGCCACGTGTGTGAAAAATGCAACTGACAGTTGACACGTCCAAAGGTACAAATAGTACCTAGTCGAGTAAACTGTGTATAGGTTTGTTCGTGCCCAAAAGTTGTTAACACAGGAAACAACTATGATAACAAAGCAAGAATACCTTATTAACAGAAGTCCAAGTCTAACGTTCACACCGTGTGAGGACAGGGTTCCAAGTTTCCAAGTTTCATAATGATGAAGTTTTGTAGCCAGGCGATCATCATGATCGGAACCTCGAGAAGAAATAGCAGCCGAAACCATCAAGTCACGACCCGAGCATGCTGACGGGGGGTTGAAATGTTTGGCTACAGGGAACCCTGGGAGATTCTATTTAATTGACCTCAGGCGCTCAGTGACTCGGTTAGTAAGGCGACGATTTGTTTTGAATCATTGTTAGGAAGTGAGGAGTATCCTGAATAAAGGAAGGGTTGAAACTTACGGGGAAAGTACAGAGTTTACTTACGTACTGAGAAATAAGCATGGTAGGACAGCTGTGAGAGGACACAATGGGACGACTAGGGTTATTGGCCTTGTGGATTTTGGGCAGTACATAAAAATGAGATGTTTGCAGGCAAGGATGCAGAAGAGCTTTGGCTGATTCAGGAAGATATTTTTCACTGTTAAGGGTAGTTAACGTTTTCTTGACTATGGTTTGGATTTCAGAAGTGGGGTCAATCGGTACTTCGGTATATGCTGTTTGGTCAGAGAGTTGTTTCTCAGCTTCAGAAACATAAAGGTCTCGAGCTAAACAACACTGGCACCACCCTTATCGGTAGGCTTAATAATCAAATTCTTGTTCTTCTTGTGGGGGAAAAAGAACCTCCTGTTCATCCAAAGAAAAGTTTAGAAGGGGAATAGGTTGGGAGGAAGGAGACGCTCCGAATCGGAATTACTAGATTCAATTACACCGTCAAGAACCTTGTTTTCACCAGGTTTAGGAGTCCATGGAGATCGTTTAGACTGGAATGAAAGTAAGACTTGAACTTCTATAAATAAGATATTCTTGCTTTGTTGTAACTCTTGTTACCTGTGTTAAAAACTTTCGGGCACGAGCAAACCTATACCCGGTATATTCGACTAGGTTTTTTCGTGCCCTATTTGTACGTTTGGTCTGACGAAGGGTTTATACCCTAAACGTGAAATTTTCCACAAACCTTTAGCACTATTTACTACTTTTTTGGACCTATATATTTATATATATATATATATTAGTATATATATAATGATTAAGAATAATTTACGTAATAATTAAGAAAAAGTTCCACGTGTACTCTTAGAGATACAAAAATATCAAATTTGCGTCCTAAAGTTGCGTTTCACACGCAATCTGTCAACGTGTTTGGATTTAAAGCTTTCAGTAGTCACTGAAGAAGGTCCCAAGTGGGGCCGAAATATTTGACATTAACAAAAACCGTACTCTCTATTGTCCATCTTTTGTTTATCTCTTCGGATTTTCATCTATTTTAGTACATATATATATATATATATATATAACGCTTATTCCCCCCTTAAGGCGAAAGTCTTTATATCTTCCTCCCTTGAGGCGAAAAAAAGAAATAAAATCCATAAGCATATATTTCCCCCCAACGTACTCAAAATATAAAGAACGTTATTTCAATAGCCTGCCATCCGTGCGTGTTAACAGATATGTGTCCGTAAATTTGTCGACTTTGAATCAATAGCATATAGATTGTGTCTGTAAAAGGACGTTGCCGCACATTTACGTATTCCTATATAAAAAATGTGTGAAAACGTTAAAGGGAATCCGTTTTTTCGCCCTATTTTTTCGCACTATGTTTTTGGCCCTATGGTCGACTTTTCAACGACTTCTTTCGCCCTAAGGTGGGAATTAGAAATATATATATATATATATATGCAGTTTAATTTATGTTTGGATGAAAAGCTCGAACTGCTATAGAACTCCATCAATAAGAGAACCGAGTTGATAAGCTAGTGAAGGCATGGCAACAAAAAGCTAGACCTCAACAAACCACCGGACCGTACCAAACGATTAGATGATCTCCCCGTGTACCATATCTCTGTCAGTTGCCTGATGATTGTCCAGTGGCATGAAACACTGTGTAGCAACCAAAGCTGAGTGAATTGCAATAGTATATATATATATGTATATATACAGTGCAATAATTGGGGCCAGTCGCTTTAGCGAAGGCTTCGGTGGTTCGGGATCGGTTGGGGATGTATTTCCAAACAGTAAGTTTCAAAAACAAAGAAGATGAAAAATTATCTCAGTTCCGCGATGACTTTCTTTTTGATTAGTTCCAATCTCAAAGATGATTAAGCTCGATCAAATTATTTACATGATGATCGTAAACAAACTATTCCAGCCGGTCTATATACAATTCTTTTGGGGGAGCAGCATGCTTCTTACCTAGTATAATCTACAGGTTGTCGTTATGGCTTTCCAAAAAAGAATCCAGGGCTGCGGGCTCTGCAAACCTTGAGAATCTCCAAGTCACATGGCTCTGTAGGAAAATCCCGGAACTAAATGCCGTCCCCTGATTGGTCAATACTTGTGACGCATCCTTAAAATAAATTTTAATTAATATGAAAATATTGTATGACCAATGATGAGGCTGTAGAAATTTGAATAGGCCACACCCAGGGAAATATAGGATACGGCTTCCACGTGGAACTAAGATGTGACGGCAAGCACGTACACCAAACACGTGACAGGAAACAGGAAGGACCTGAGGATCTAGGACAAAGAGAAGGAAGTATCACTTGTAACGACAAGATGGCATCCTTCTCGATCCATAATGAAATGCCTACTAGCTATAATACATGACATCCTCTCTGCATTTTTAAAATTTTGACAACGCATTTTGAAAAAAAAATTACTCTCAAAGAGGATGCGACATTAGTTAGGCTCGTATGGCATAATGTGTTCTATGCAATTAAAAAACAAATGAAAAGTACAAAATGGTAAGTGAGTGCGAGACAACCAAGGGAAGGTGGGTCTCTGAACCAAATGGAGAACACTGAGTGTTCCAAGTAGCTCAACTTAATTGTGCACTGCGTAATCATACATTTGAATCAAAAGTGTGCAAAACTGTTCTGAATACCAAGTTGCAAAGAAGTAACAATATTGTCGCACTTGCATAAAGGTGAAAACATGAGCAAAGGATTTGTGTATCCCCTAAAAGTAAAGGAATTCTGTTACTCTAAAAAAGAAGTTAACTTGAGCAGTGTAACTGAAACAAGAACACGTCGGTGTACTCAGAATTATAACATCTGGTAAGAATTAAACCAGAAAATTCTACCTACGATAAGACTACGAACAGACTACAGCTGACTGCAAGACGACCGTAACCAAAGATTAACTCAGGATTTACAAACAGCATTAAATATGTGAATACATTTGCTTGCTGATAAAAGATGAGCAAACTAAATTCACTATCAGGTTCAACAAAAGTTCATTTGTGATATGCATTTTCTTTATAGAGAGCAGTGTTGCTAATATCCCAGGTAGATTCTAGTAGACTGGGTAAACGCTCTGACGAATCCATAACGACAGTATCACTAATGGCTTACACATTTGATTGACTAAAATATATAATGCTTAGATTACAGGCGTAGTGAAGATCGGTTTCACCACAAGATGCAACAGACTAAAGGTTGTAGCACATGATTATGCATGGAGCAAAGATAACATTGATACATCTCCATATTATCATGGTGTCTCACAATTGAGCAAAGATAACATTGATGCATTTGTACATTATCAAAACGGTATCTCCAAAATGTATGCAACAGGATAAAAACCACTTGATCATGATAAATACAATATGCAATGAAGATTGTATGAAAAGCATAACATGCTTGGAAGGTAATCGTTGAATCGATGCCTATATGTTACTGAAATAATTGTTGCACAAACTTGTCAGGGCCACCTATTATCGGGACACGCGCATCTAACAAAAGATCTAAAATTTCATTCGTGTCCGAATATTCATAGGCATTCCACCAAAAATTATACCGCTCATCGGGGAGTTTGCCCCAAAATTGTATGCTTAAAAGAATTTGTAAACTGCCCATGTGAGAACGTGAACGGAAAACTTCCATCGTGCTATGAGGGGCATGAGCTAGGTGTCAGAATTGCAACTTCATTCGGCGGCCATGTAAAGGTACTGCAGAGGCCAAATTAGGTTTTATATGTTACAGGCACAGAGTGACATTGAAAGGTTCTACATGATAAATTTTTAAAATGTTCTTACAAGTGACTGGTGGCAAAATATTGCCGGTAAAATATCATACGCCAGAAAATCTTAGGTTGGCTTAAAGAAAGGGACACGTTCCTTGTTGCATTTTTATTCTTTCGCGTCGCATGGGAGATCATACTTGCGGATGATCTTACTTTGAATTTTGTGCACGACACGTTGTATGTCTCTCTGATTTGGGATATGTGTCGTCCTAAAATTCTTTCCATACGAAATGAGGGGTTTACTTGGTGTGATCAACTCATCACGTGGTTATCTATGGCGCTCTTCTTGTAAAAGCAAGTCTATCAGACACGGCTCTTGCGGAATTTATGGTGGAATAACATTTCGACCTAGCATCATTGGACGGTGTTGGGAGGTACTGGGTGGTGACACAGTTATTGGCTGCACAGGGAGGGGGTTGCCTGGTAGGAGGGTAGATTGTCACAGGGGGCAGGTGCTGGCGGTATGCTTTGCTGTGATGAAGTATCACTTCTTCGCGCAGTTGTTTGCACATTCCGACTCGTGTTTGCCGCAGGTGGGGAAGTTTTTCTCCCAAGGAACAAATCTGGCACCTGAATGCCCAAAGCTTTAGCTCTAGCTCTGGTCAAATCTGGAAGAGCCAATACTGCACTAAATGCAAGGGGAAGTATCCTGTCTATTTCTGAGTCACCATTTTGAGGCGCTCTGGAGAGGTAATCTGTTAAGGCAAGCTCGGCACTCTTCTTATAGCCAACCTTAAACGAAGTGTGATGACTTGAACAACAAATTTGTCCTTAACGAAGTGTGATGACTTGAACAACAAATTTGTAAGTCGTGTAGTAGGGGGCTCACGCTTTGATGTAAGACTTTCAACAAGTGTTTCATGATCCACATGTGCATCAAATTCAACATTTTTGAGAAGGTGAACAAAACTAAAAAAATTAATGAGTAAACCAAATAATTTTAACTCTGTTACACTATATCGGGTACATGCTTCTGGTAGTACCTAAGAGTAGTAACCAAAAGGATATTCCTTTTCCCATTAATTTTCTAAGTTGAATATGAACCAGTGGCAACCCTTGAGGTGTCACTATACATATTAGAACGACCTTCTCGTTAAGGCATATGGAGAACTAATGGATTACATATTAAATTACGAATTGTGTCAAACGCTTTCTGATGTTCCGCTGTCCACGAAATATTGCAGGTGAGAGATGTAAGCCTTGAGGCAAACGCTTATGGTAGCAATGTTTACCTCTACTATAAGAAGCCATGCCTGTGTACTGTTGTGCATCTTTACTTAGAAGAAGGCAGAGTTCAAATCTAAGACGCTTAAAATTGTTGCGCCTGAGTTACCAATAGTGTGCAAAGTCTCGTTCAAGAGCGGGAAGTGACATGATTAATTTTCTGAATTCTGCTGTTCAGAAAACGGAAGTCTGTTACAAGACGTTTTGCATTCGTGCCTTTTTAGTAATGAAAAATACCGGAGACGTATAGAACTGGTGTCCGACAGCCAAAATTCCAAGATCCACCAATTTATCTAATTCTCTTGAGACAATAACTTTATCATCTGGAGATAATTTGTACGGCCTAATGAAGAAAGGCTCAGTATTGGTTAAAGATATATCTGCCTGAAAATTTGGGCAGCTGGAATGTTCACCATGCAATGAGAAGATTTCCTTGTTTTGGTCTAACATTTGGTAAAAATCTTCCCTTTCCTTTGAATTTAGAACACTCTTATCTAGAGAGACCTGCTGTCTTATAATTTCAGACTCTGTCAGTGAAGCTAAAGGATCAACCTTGTAGGACGAGAACGTTGCACAGTTGGCTTGATCTTGAAGGAATTGTTTGAAAAATCCGGAACTCCATTAAGTTGTTTCAGAGTATCACTATCAAAAGCAAATCTATACCTGTAAAATTTTCAGTGACAAAGGCATTTAGCTAAACTCTATGAACTTGAATGTTAACAACAAATGTCAAAGTTTATGAGCAACTAAAAATTTTCCATTACCCAGGCGAAAGGATATCGGTTCAATTTTACTAGGCTTGAGTGAACTTATATAGCGTGAATTCTTATCGACAGAGCTAGATAAAATAGATCTTGTAGCACCAGAATCAAACAATATAAGAATATTCTTTCCGTCTTTTATCTGGGCCTTGACAAAATTCTTTTCATTTTATTGGATAGTTGCTTCGGGCTCATTTCCCAGATATGAAGCCATTCTACCAAGCGCAGCATGATTTTGCAAAACCTCTTTTCCGGAATGTCTGTGAGGATTACACTCACTGACATTCCCTAGTGAAAATTTTGGCGATTATAAGCCGAAGAATAAGAATTAAATTGGGGGCCGTACTGCGCCCTTAGATGTCCCTGTCGCAGGAAACAGTTTGCTGCTTTGTGTCCTGGGACCAGTGGCGTAGATAGATTTTTTTCCTTTTTTATACAAAAACTCAAGTTGAATGGTTTACATTTCCCATAGCATATTACACCTACAAAGTATTATACATATGGGTATGCATTTACGTAATACGTACTACACATGCAATTGTGAATGTAGGCCCGAAGCTCATTTTACCACTAGGGCTTTGTAAGGATGTATAAGTTATAATAAGTAATAAACGCTTTTTTTAATGCTATTTGAAATTGGAGCCTCCAAATCCATTTAATAAAATATTTATGAAACATTATGAAATATTTGATATATTTCACTAAATTTTGCTATAATTTGCAATATATAGGAATTATTAGATGCCGAGCAAAGAGAGCCAAAGAAAAAATTGTTATACTTTATTAAATTTTGTTACAATTTCCCAACTAAAAATGTTATTAGATTCCGAGCGCAGCGAGGGCAAAAAATGATCTATTTCACTACATTTTGCTATATTTTTCGGAAATTTTTACCGTTTTTTGGAAATTTTATAACGTTTAGCTATGTTTCGAATATTTGAAAATTTCCGAATGTTTTAAAATTTCTGAACCGGGGGCGACCGCCCCTCTGCTCCCTGTAGCTACGCCACTGTCTGGGACATTACAGTAGAAGCAGAGCCCCTGAAATCTAGACCTAGGCCTAGGTTGGTTAGAGTGCGCCTGTGTTTGTGACCTACGGCGGGGGCCCTGTTGTCTGCTATCTCTCGAACTGTAACGCTAGCGAGAGGATTGACCATTATTAGCCTGCCTATCAGAATTACGAGTGCGGCTATCTCGAAGACCATCTATTTTACTGCATAAATTCGCAATGCTAGCATTTCGCACGTTATCTGTCAAGGTAGGCAAGACAGTGTCTTGAGAAGAACTCGGGCAAGAAAGGAGGCCCTTAAATTTGTTAGATCTTGGAAATTCTTGCCCTCGATCCATATGCGTGCAGTACCTTGGAGATTGACACTACAGCCTGAAATTGAGCTTTGTCTGTAGGATTTGTGTGTCTCCAAATAATCCGAAAAGGCAGAAAAATTTTCTCTCGCCAAATCTACGTTAATTTTATCGCCATGAAAGCGGTTAGGGAGGAAGTCTGTACTACGCAGATTCGCCAAGGCATGACAAAAAATGTAAATAGCTAGTCAGGCCCACACTTACACTGAACTGACTAGGCCTAGATAACACAATGGCGTTAAACTAAGTCTTCGAAAAATTTACACAAAATGCACACTTGCAAGTAGCAGAGTAGTAGGCTACATCACAATATGAAATTACTGAATGTTACTTCAGTCTTAAGCAAGGCCTTTGCCGTGCAGAGGTGAACATACTCTTGGGAGGGGAGGGGGGAAAGGTTGTCTCGCACTCACCCTTAACAATAAGAGCCGTCATCTTCTGGGGGCTTCTGAGTGGTAAGTAGCCGTCGTGACCCGCGTAGAGCTAGACGGCTATTGTTGGCGAAAAGAAACGTACCCTCAGGAATTTACAACTTACAGCTACAGAGGTCCATAAAGATCCATAGATTAAGGAATCCTTCGGTCCATACAGGTAGGGGTGTGGAAATTTCCTTTGGTAAACAGTTCGAGATATTTCCGAAACAGGTAGCAGTTGATTGTAACGTAATTGTCAAGCCCTGTTGTCCATGATGAAGGTGATCCAAGAGGCCAGACTAGCTGCCATGTGTGCCTAACATAGGTAGTTACGTGAGAAACAGTTCCACGGGTGAGCAATAGTTCCACAAAATAAGCTCAAGTAAGCTTGGGAGTAAGCTCAAACTCCGACTTCCACCATGTGCGATAATTGGGCCAGTCGCCTTAGCGAATGCTTCGGTACGGGATCGGTTGGGGGTGTAGCTCCAAACAATATGTCCAAAAACGAAGAACATGAAAAATTATCTCCGTTTCACATTGGTTTTCTTTTTGATTTGTTCCATTCTCAAAGATGATTAATTTCGATCAAATTATTTACATGATGATTGTAGACATATTGTTCCGGCCGGCCTAAATTCATTTGGGGGAGCAGCATGCTTACCTAGTATAATCTAAATGTTGTCGTTATGACTTCCCAAACAAGAGTCCAAGGCTGCCGGTTCTGTAACAGTGTTACCACGTCACTCATACTAATTCCCGCCTAATTGTTGTAAAATACACGCCCAAAACAGCCCACATCTCACAAAACCCGCACAAAACCACATAAAGGTAAAACTTGTTGTAAAACGTCCATTTTATGCACCCCTTAACATTTTTAGCTGTTATTTCACGGTAACGAAGTGGGCCTAGCAGTGCCCTTGGAAGGTATTTTCGATTGGGGGGCTGACTTGTGCATGTTGAAAAGATGGAGTGTAGGTACGATACGCGCCAACATGGGTTGGCGGGTAGCATATGGAGGAAATTTTTGAAAAGTGCCTCCCAGATTGTAGGAAATGGCCCCAAAAGTTAAAAGTTGGGTATATTTTTTGTTTGACGTTTATATAAATTTGCCCAAATTTTGATTCAAATTTCATCCCAATTCTGTCGAAAACTGACTTAAATTTCTAAATTGACTTCCCAAGTTGGGTTGATAATTTGAACCCATTTCCCACATTATAAAATAATCCCTTTGGTTAAGGAGGCAATGCAATTTAATTATAGCTTAGACTATCTAGGAAATATAGGAGACGAAATGTCTCCTAAATTTTTAGGGGAACTTTCGATAAAATTGATAACGAAAACCCCCATTGATTGTTATTTCGAACAATAGGTTTCCCCAGCGTGTTGGAATATGTGTTTTAAATGGCAAAGGAATTAGTTATAGACTGTGGAACCATTTGAATAATCAGCGGCGTAATGATTAACTTGGGGCCCCGGCTCCTGGACACAAACGGCCCCCTATGAGGAAGTCCAGTGACGCCACTGGAGGCTGGCAATTTGGGGGCACTGCAGAAAATGGTGCTTTAAGTCCACCCTAGATACATCTGGCCAGAAGGTCGATACAAATTGTGTATTTTTGAGAAACTATGGTAAATTTAAGATGGTTTAGATGCAAAATGGTGCTATATTGGACAAATTCCCGAACTGACCTTATATTGGAAAACTTTCACGATTAAGTGAATTCTTTTTCTTTTGGTTGACTGTAAGGGAAAGCTGTGGTGATTAAGTGGAGGGGGTAACAATTTCTTTCCTTGAAAAATTCTTTTTAAGTTAGGTACGGTGGCTAAGATGCAAAATGCAGGTATCTTAGCAAATCTTGCAATTAATTACATGCATAGCAATAATCATTATTAGTGATATTTTGGCTGTGGTATGGCACTCGTTATAAAAATGTGTAACGACAAATGCATACTACGAAGATACTTCTCATGGCATTTCATTGCCCTAAGATTCTCAACTGATGCGGGGTCCCTGAAGAGGTCGGAGTTGTACATTTGTCGGAAAAGTGTTTTGGTTACAATAATGTATTAAGTTGCCCCAATTATGGTTATAAGATCCTAAGTGTGTACCTTGATAAATGAGCGAGAAGCTCGCCGAAATTTTGCATTGAAAATCGTTCCCATAACAAAATTGGCGTGGAGAGTTTACAATGACACACTTTTAATTCCTTACAAGATGCATTAGCTTATTGAAGGCGAGTCTTCCCCATGAATTCCACTACTTTGCATTCTTGCAATGCCCTGCTCCTCGATGACTCCAATGCACAAGAACAATAGGTGTAATTGTAGAACCCTCACCTTTGAATAGTGCGAATATGTTTGAGACGGTATTGATAGTAAAGCCTGCCACACAGCGGGGCTGCACTTGCGCGGAGCGCGCGAAAATTTTATTGCTTTGATTACTGATACGTCCAATGAACTCAATGCTCATTTCCATTCCTGAAGCAAGGAATATTGCAGTTGCAATCCCAATTTCTTAGACCTTGAATTTACTTAGCCTAGCTTTTTTCTGTGCTTCAGTGTAGCGGGGACCCATTTTTGGTGGGGGACCCCAGCTCAGCAAGGTCCGAGCCCATAGGAGTTACGCCACTATGAATAATCAGTAACTTAAGAAAAAGCACCACAAAATTTCCCGACTTCATCATGCATTGACCGTTTAGATTTCCAAAAAGTGACACAGAAAGTCAAATCTACTACGTCGTACGACATTGAGTCGCCATTTTTCAAATACTTTCATTAACGATTTTTTCTTATTGACTGAATAACGGAAATAATACGTCATTTGTTTTAATATATTACGGATGGACTGCATGATAGGTTATATAACGTATAGATTGATATTTTTTTTAATTCTTCGTCTTTCACTTTTGGACGTTTTTTATTGCATTAGAAAAACTATGCATGGTAAAGTTATTGTGGGCTGCAGCCCCAACCCCGGTTCCGACGGCCCTGCCTAGTTTTAACGATTGGTGGTCGCGTTCTAACTACGGAGTTGCTATTCACTGTAAGTGTTGTTTTGACTGTTAGTCGATGGGAAAATGATTCGACTCGTTTTAGGATGATCTGCAGATAGCGTTAGGAACGATCGATGGTCGTACAGTCATTACAGGAATACACAAAATCAAAATGAAATAAACACAAAATATTGTGATGACAAATGTCCTTTGTTGAGTTAAAATGTATCCCTTTTAATTTTTCCAACCTTCCAATTTAATATGTTAAAAACGAACTAAGCAGTATTATGCATGAGCTAGCGCAATAACGCACTTGTTTTTGAAACATGAACTTTTAAGACTACAGTAGGATATAGAAAACGCTATTTTAAATGCCTTAAAATGAACCCCTTGATCACAAACAATGAAATGATCTTCAAACAAAAATATTCCTCCCTTTTTAATACCGTTCGGCACCGGATGTAAATATAATGTCATTACGTCGCCTAAGTATATCCTATATCCAATGTTAGCGAACAGAAGCGTTACAACCTAGTTAACGATCTTTTTCACTGGATGTATGTTTCACAATACTTCATCTCTTTACAAGGACTTTCTTGTACGAGAAAATTTTAACAATGAGATTGCTAAAAGTGTCGGTTTATACTACAAAATAACCTCTACAGCCAACCGAGCCTAAACAAAATCCGTCGACAAAAAAGAAACCGCCCAAAAACTGCAACCCGCCCGAGCTTTAAAAAACCCGCCTGGGCAGTAAAAAATCAGCCCAACTGGGCGTGAAAACCGCCCACGTGCCAAGTATGCTTTGCAAACCTTTCGAAGCTCCAAGTCACATGGCTCTATAGGAAAATCCCCGAACTAAATGCCGTTCCCTGATTGGTTCATTCTTGTGACGCATCCTTAAAATAGATATTAAATACGACAATATTGTATGACCAATGAGGAGGCTGTAGAAAGTAAAATTAGCCACAACCAAAGAAATATAGGATACGGCTTCCACGTAGAACTAAGATGTGACGGCGAGTACGTGCACCAAACACGTGACAGGAAACAGGAAGGGACCTGAGGATCTAGGACAAAGGGAGGGAAGTATCACTTGTACACAACAAGATGGCGTTCTTCTCGATCCATAATGAAATGCCTACTAGCTATCCTAAGATAAGATAAGATAAGATCAACTTTATTAAACCCCACAGGGGTAACTGAATGCTCGCATAAATACATAAAAAACACATAAAACAGACACATAACATATGAACAATTTACAAAGTAAGAAAGTAGAAATATATACACAGAAATAGGAAAACAAAGTGATAAAACTTGACAATAAGATGAGATAAGACAAGACAATTGGGTTAAAAGGTCAAGAACGTTTAAAATTCAAATTATGGAGTTTCATACATTGTGGGATAAATGATACATGACAATATACATACATATATATATATATATATAGTAAACATAGATTGCAGTACACGAATTACATACTATTTGCTACACAGTGTTTCACGCACGTGCGAATAGCACGGCGATCCTCAGGCAAACTAAACTGCTACTTAAAATTTCTTTTTGGACCGATCCGGAGGCTTTGGACCGTGACGGCAAGTGGAGATGAGCTCTGTTCTTCTATTGAGTTTGTTGGTAGAAAGCAAGATTTGGAGCTTCTCTTCCATGCACAAATTGCAGAGGCCGGATGAACGCTTATGTGTGTTTGAATGCTTGGGTACCTCCCAGTGGATGGAAAAGCTTTGACCTTTGTCCTTCAGTCCCAAATGTATTTGGAAAGTTCAGTGTCGTTGGCATAACGCCTGTGCCTGAAGGATTTGGTGTGATTGTTGAAACGTGTTTTGAAATCACCACCTACTAGCCCTACGTACTGCTTAGAGGTGGCCCCACTCGCCACCGTGGCCTTGTATATAACAGAGCTTATCAAGCACTTTCCGCGCAGGGGGCAGTCAGCTTTAACCCTGCAGTTGCAGGTTCTAGAAAGTGGGGGTCTGGGAGGGGTTTTTTTCAGAACCCGGGTGTTGTGGGATTTGGTGATTCGGTTTATGTTGCTCATGCAGCTGTAAAAAATCTTGAGGGTATTCCTATTGAATATTTTGCTGAGCTTGTGGCCTGTGGGAAAGTGCTTTGTTACTAATTTTAAGAATTT
>WURT03653659.1:0-18818 GCA_009936505.3 Holothuria glaberrima
CATGCTGGTTCCATGCTGAATGAAATGAATCTCAGCCATGAGCATACCACACAAAAATTTTTAGCCAATGTGAAGTTAGCCTGTATCTCTGGTGACTGCTAAATGGTCTTCAAAGTTGTTGGCAGTGAATGTTATAAAAATAAATGACTTTTAAACTGTGCCCTCCTTGAACAGATTTTTTTTACTTTTTCTGTTTCCTATAAATCACAGTCATTATAAAAATAATTCTGCAATACATCTCACAGAGGCACAAAGCATCTTACATCTAAACAGACCACCAGTGAATTATTGTTCTAGGTCCAGGTTCAAACTAGGATTGTCTTTAAACGGAATATTGCATTTAAAATGTACCAACATGGCATACTAAGAAAATACCTTTAATCATTATTAAACCATTCAGTCACACCAACAATCTTTAGCAATAGCTTCTCCTCAAAATACTATGCATTACAAGAGTAATGGATGTTGCATCATTTGAATTTCTGAAAGTTTGGGTGAGCAAACTATTTTTGTGTAACAAATAACCACATTTTTTCCTGTGAGAGTCTTATAATATTTCTTGAAAAGACAGCTACTGTACTGCCTAATTTTGAATAGTCTATCATTCTGTATCTTTTAATATTGGTTTAAAAAGTGTGAACATTTTCTGTAAAGCAAATGCAGTATTTCCCTTTTAAGGGGGAATCTTCTTACCCCAGACAGTTCAATTCTCCCAACTTAGTTCTAGCCCCTCCCATAACTGTCTTTAGCTTCTCATTGTACAGACACAAACATAGTTTATTGCTTAAGGCCATATCCTAGCGAGCATACAAGGCCCTAATGTGCTATCAAAACACACTCTGCATGCTGTGTAACATGAGCAGCTCTGCATCTTTTGAATTTTGTAAGTCTGATGTCAGTCAAAGAATAGTCACTAACTGAGACTTTTGCTTACCCCCAAGTGAAAGTCAAACTTGGGGTGATGCATGTCCTTCTTTAAGTTTTCTTACTACTTTCAAAATTTTACATTAAATATCAAGGACGAAGCAACACAATCTAGATCTAAAGTACTGCACTACAGGTTCTACACAGCAAATCATCCCATTTTGTGCCTCTGAGGCACATGATTGTATTCACACTGAAAAAAGCTCTGATATCTTAAGTTAAACAAAGAGTAAGGTGCAATGGCAGGGTATCTATAATTAATCTGATAAATATCTGCTAGAAAGATTATACATGACAAAATATTCCATGTGATCCTCCAGCACATACTTAGTTGTCAAGTTCATGAACTAATACTCTGCTCTAACAGAGGGCAGCATCCACTAAATAGCAAGCTGACCAACCTTCACCATATATACCACACCAAAGTTACTATCAACATGTGACAGCCTGGTGCAAAGGAAAACAAGGGAAAATGCCAAAACATTAAAGAGGCTTGCACCATATATCACTTAAAGGGGAAATATTTTCATCCCAGACATTTCCCATTCTCCCAACTAAGTTAGTTCTAGTCCCACCCATAACTGTCTTTAGCTTCTCCTTGTGCAGACACAAACATAGTTTATTGCTTACGGCCATATTCCGGTGAGTATACAAGGCCAGCTAATGTGTAATCAAAACACTCTGTGCATGCTGTGTAATATGAGCTGCTCTGCATCTTTTGAATTTTGTAACTCTGATGTCAATCAAAGAGTAGTCACCAATCGAGACTTTTGCTTACCCCCAAGTAAAAGTCATACTTTTTTTTTTAGATACCGCCAACAAGACCAGCTCATAATACCTTTTTTTCACTTACGGGTTTCAGATGGGCTGTGCCTGGCCTGTATTTGGTCATATTATGGTATTTGTTAACTTATTCATAGTCCAGAAAACAATTGTTTCATTTCAAGCTATATCCAAATATTATTTTGGTTTATGCCATGACCACTTTAAAATGACCCATTTGGATTTTGAAGTATTGGGGTATTGGCAGGGTTATAGCTAGCAAATTGTGAGCGGTGGTTATATTTTCTGAAGTGGTGGTTGTTTAAATTGCACGACCTGGGGGAGAGGTATAAGGGAAGGGGTATAATGGAAGGGGTCCCCCTCCCTTTTTGAAAATTTTTGCATCAGTTGTAGTGCTTAGATGCAAAATGGTGCTATATTTATCAATATTTTGAGACCTGTGGGTTCCTATAAATTCCTTATATTTAATATTTAGGAAAAGTCACAACAACTGCAGTAAAATCAGAAATTTTTAATATGATTCACTTTAAGCTCGGACCAGAGTGTTGGTCGCACAGGTGCACAAGTGGTGGTCAGTAGTATGTATTTTTTTCTGCAGTGGTGGTCAGCAATTGCTAGAGCCGACCACTGCCGATGAAAACAAAAAGGGTGAATATTTGTAGCTAGTTTTTGATGTTAAACCAATCCAGTATATACACTACATTTATCTCTCTTATCCATTAGTTATATCAGCAATGTGTCTGATCTTTCTTAGGTTTACTTACAAAGATCTAATCATAAGTCAGATCTTTTAATTGTTCTGATTAGATGTGAAAAGCCCATTAGATGCTAATGACTTGTCATCAAAAGTTTTTTCAACTTAATGGTCATTGCACCATATGAAGTTGTCCATACAGTGTTGTACAGTACATGAAATCAATGTTAAATTTAGAATGTGAATGGACCTTAAATTATTTTTAATTTATTTCAATTTTGTGAAATGCACAAAATCATGACAATGTTGACAGTGCATCACCTTTCACTCAGATTTTGGGGCATTTTTTTTAAGGCTAAGCATGAACTCTCAAGTGGAAGAAAAGCCATGTACCTATTAATGTGTCACATGCAACTACCTGTTGCATGGTATCAAAGTCAACATTTTTACAAAAAAATTGCAAATCCTTTCTAGTCACAAGGTCAGTTGAGTTTAGTTGCAGACCATCAGTTACCCTTGGATGAAAAATTAATGATACTCTGACCCAGGATATAAACTGTTGCTTGGTATTAAACTCTATTGCTTCAAATGCTATGATGGGTACAAATTAACAATGCTAGATGCCAGTAGACAAGCAATTTGCAATAAATGGGACTATGGTAAGTCACCATCATGCTTAAAGAGTAATATTAAAAGAGCTTATGAAAAGCATTACACATAATACACGCCCCTCTAATCACAATCTCATATTGCCTCCATGTTACAATGCATACTATTTTAAATCATTTACTGCAAGAGGAACAGCATCATGGAATAGTTTGGACAACAAATTAAGGGGCAGCAGATCTATTCAAATGTTTAAAAAGTTACTACATCACAAATTCTTATCAACAAAATTGATCCAAATTGACTTTTGATTTTAAGTATTTTTTTCTATTTTTTTTTTTTTATCTTGGAATCTTATTGTATTTAATGTTCAAATTAAGACATAATTATTAACATTTACATTTTTGCTATATGTTTATTTATACCTTGCCTTAGTTTTTATCTTTTCTTTGCCATCTTATCCATTTCTTCGCCTTGGCTGTTTTTTATTCCTTTTTTGTTTTATTCATACCTTTTTGTTCAATGTATCAATTTCAATTATATATTTTTACCGTTTTCCTCATTTTTTTCTGTATATTTATCTTTTTCTTTGTCTTAGTTGCATTTCATTATTCTTATCTCTTGGCTTTCTCTCCATTATTAACTATTCACTTAACTTTTCTTGATGTTTAAACCCAGGGCCCCAAGGAAGAACAGCCTCCTGTTGATTGGGCTACAGTGGTTAAATAGTTATACATAATTACCTTTCTTGCAGATATCCCTGATACTTTTGCTGCACAGTTCCACTCTATTTTTATAATTAAAACAAACTTTTAATGAAGCTGTTAGACCCATTTTCACTTACAAATTGAAGGAAAGGGTTTCATGTAGATGACATTTCTAGTGGTAGTTAGACAAACAAAACTAGAGGAAGACTAAAGGAAGGGAAAGGGGTTGACATGGAAGGGTGTGGATGGTAAAAAATAAATACTTATACTGAAGAAGTACAACATGTCCACAAGATAGGCAGGTCAAGAAATTCCCTGCAAAGTTAAGGGTCAAGTCATAAAAAAAAACAGTAAACATAAACAAACCTTGATCAAAGGACAGGAAATTAAAACAATGCTTAATCTACAACTAACTATAAAGTTTGTTCTTTTCAAATATTAACATATAGAGTTTTGTATTCGTAATCCATGAACACCTTCTGATAAAATGTGGTTGGAAAAAGAGTCATGACCCCTTGATCCATTCTAGGTAAGGTCAAGGTATCTTGTCAATGAATTAAACATTATCCAAACCACAGCTGCTTAAAAACAGCCTACACTTTACCAATTTATAAAGTCTGCAACCATACCCTATGTGCATATCTTCCCTTCCCATGAGACAGTGCTTGCATTCTCCACCCTTCTTTGAAAATAATTATGGTTAAACACTTTTCTTGATTTTTCCCTCTCAACCATTCTGGAATGAAGAAAAGGGTTGCAAAGACATTCAAAACTAAAATAATATGAGAGCTATGTTCTTGCAAATGAACAGCATATTCTACAAACCATATCAGCTAAAGCTACATCAGAACTGTTCAAGAATGTCACGTACTTCTCAAATTTATTCCCTATCTTTGAACAACCTATTTAAAATATTTGTAGACATGCCCTTTTCACTTTTGGCTTTTAGAACAGAAGTAAAGGTTGCGACAGAAGTTCAAAGATAAAAAAATAAATTAATCACTTTTCTTTTCAAATTTAATGAAGACGACCTTTTTGGAGGCTGTTACCCAGTAACCCCCATAATTAAAGAAACCGTCAACTGCAAGACAAATCAGATGGTGCATGGTGTATCTTCCACCATCCTAAAACGTATTACCCCCACAAATGCTTCAAAACGTTTTAGGGTTTCGCTTGATAATCTCACTCAAAGTTGATCCTATCTCCCAACCATTGTTTCAGAATTTTCTGACCTCCTTAAACCTACAGAGAGGAAATTTTTCTTCCTTTGCAACTTCATGAATTTGTTTTGTGATCATGATGTTGGCAACGCAAAGCACTGTTGGTGCCATGATGAAACTTCAATAACAAAGGCATAGGTGATGCACAGTGGTGGTGCTGTTCACGCACTGGTCATGAGTTTTCCATCATTCACCAACAGAAACTTTGATGACTATCAAATTTTGTTGATAGAGTTATCACTGTTTCAACATATCAATACAGTTTAAGGGTTAAATGTTTATCATCTACCAGTTAATTACAGGTTTGGTCAACAAATGCCAGGAATATAAACAACCTTTTGCAAGAGGGACTTTACTGTTCACTTGAAACACTTCGTAATATGGGGACTAAGAGAGACACAAATCAAAGATTTTCTCACCTTGCCCTATAGATATTATCACTCCTTTGAAATCTTTGGTTTTTTGCAGTACTGAGCCCTGGTGTAAGAAGAGGCGGGGGGGGGGGAAGATGCATGTCCTTTTTCTTACAAAATGTTAAGGACTTGTATCCTTCTGGAGGATCAAGCATTATAACAACAAGGTTGATTCATTGCACAAAATGTTGTGGCTACCCTGGTCAAGCCAAGTCAACCCGACTTGGCCAATACAGCTCTCGCTCGAGCTGGCCAAACATTCCCTAATGTAAACGGATGTATTACTGACCAAAAACAAAAACCAAGTAACATTTGATGGAAAAAAGCTAAATTTTACCTACCATACATCCACCTCTGGAGAATAACCAGGTTCAAATTACAAGTGAATCACAGGCTTCTTTGGCTAGTTTCCACACTCCAGTGGCAGACCCTGAACTTCATGCTTTTGACTTATACTGTAAGCATGGCCAAATTTTACCTACATCCACCTCTGAGAACAACCCATGTTTCAAACTTCTAGTGATTCAAAGGCTTTTAAATCTAATTTTGTGATGATGAGAAGAAATTGAGCCCTTACTCACCATCTGTTATTGCATTTTATAACTTTTACACAAAATATTGTGCATCTGTTATACTGCCCTTTATTTTTCAGTTATGTTACTGATCACATATCTCATCATTTGATCTTCTGTAGCCCCTCTCATGCAGAATTTAAATAGTCACTGCATCTTTGACTTTTTTCAAGTGTTGTCTTATACATATTGCCCTAAAACATTTATGTCTCACCAATGCTAGTACAATTTTTTTTTCTTTTAAGGTTTATCTTAGCCTTGTAAATATGATACTTGCCGTATTTTCCCAATATTTTTCCTCGTTTGAAAACTGGCATTCAACAAACCTGCATTTTATTATCTATACTGTTCACTAATATCTCTACCACATGCATCCTTGAAGACCACACCCCTCTCCTAAGTTATTACATAAGTGTCACCAGCTTCGTACACCAAGTTGGCCTAAAAATTCATGGATAGATTTTATTTGAACCTATATATCTACTAAATACCCACACATCAAAGCAATATCAAAGTCATACATGCTGGTAAGCAAGAAATGATTTTCTCGGCCTTGGCTCCAAGTACGACAATCTGGCTATATTTCTATAGATAATATGCATATGACATCACAAAACAGAAAGTGGAAAGACAAAGGGAGACTGATCCATGCTATACACGATAACTGCAGCTCTACCACAATAGCTGCTATGTGTTCAAATCAACTTTTCCTTCAAAATGTGCAATGCTTTTCCCTAAATTTAACATGTGTTAAGCAAAAATTGGTGTTCTTTGGAAAGCAAAGCCCTTTTGTTAGCCACCATGAACCCAGATAATCACTCATTTTAAAACACACCCTAATATGTGATTTATCATCCTTACTGATAAAATCAAATCGCATTTAAACATTTGTGTCTGTCATATATCAAAGTTTTTCACAGTAATGTATACACTGTATTTGATTATCATTGATCCTGCTCCAGTACAATCAATACTTATCATTTACCTGGTGATTTTTGATAGTAATCTCTACATTATCAATCTTAAGTAAATGATTTCCTTGCTTACAGTCAGATGACCTATCTCACAGACAAAGACAGCTACCAAGGATCCACAGCCAAGCAAACTTCAATGGTGAAAAGAATGGCTCCATTCATATATACACCTCATCTATGAGTTACAACTCACCTCTCAACTTTGTCCCAGAGTGAAGCAAACAAGCCTCCATAGCCTCTTTGGTGTGAACAGATGAAAGTACACAAACTGATGCCCTATCCATGCAAACAACCGTTTATGTCATACCACGACCATTTTTGCTATCACCTATTTCATTTTCCTTCTGTAACTGTCCCCTTACCATCTCTTTCCCAAATTCCCCACCCTTCTCTTATTCCCCTTCCTGCAACTGTCTGTTCTACTTGTTCATGCTTACAGAAAGACAGTCCACGGTTCGTTTTTTTTTTTTTTTTTCAACCTGTATGACATTTTACCTCCGCCTTATATATTTGAAACAAATACTTTTTTCCTCAAGAATTCCTTTCTGCCAACTACCTTTCCACTTCCAATACTTAAATGAGTTGATTACGATGAATAATTTCATTACTAAATATATTCAGGAATCGACTCTTTATACAATATCACTTACGAGCAATTAACTCTGTTTAAGTGTTTGGTTTGAAAGATAATAGGGAAGAGGAAATTAAGGAAAAAAAGCATTCACTACAAACAAATGAGGGATGTTGCCAAACATCATTTATGCCACCAAAAAGTATAATTACTCAAACTAGCCATCCGTAAGCAATCCCTCTATCCATGCATTCATATCTAGCCACAGTTTGCAAGTTTTGTATGATGGCAGTATGCTCTTTTAAATATTACTTAACACATTCAACCTTGGTACCATGTGCTGAGCAAAGTGGTGGCACTGTTGCATTATTTACATCAGAGATAAACAGCAGCAGTTCTGATTTTTCATAAGTACCCCTCTTGTGTAAAGGCATTCTAAGTTTGTTCAGTTGTTTGATGACTTTGACCTTTGAACTGGCATGAAAATATGTTGGCAGTGTTTATCTGAAAAGCATGTACAGTAGAGGAATTTTGCTTTGATACTTTCGATATAATTAATTGGAGGTGGATACAACAAAATAATTCCTGTTGGTGATCAAAGTGTGCTACATTTTCAGATAAAATGTTGGAATGCACTTCTGTACTTGGCTTTACAAAGCAGCAATGAAATACACCAACTATACCTTAACATGGGGAGAGGGGTGGGCACAAAGGCCTGAAGCCTGGGGGAAAAATGGTTGGGGTCTAAATCTAATTTTGTGATGATGAGAAGAAATTGAGCCCTTACTCACCATCTGTTATTGCATTTTATAACTTTTACACAAAATATTGTGCATCTGTTATACTGCCCTTTATTTTTCAGTTATGTTACTGATCACATATCTCATCATTTGATCTTCTGTAGCCCCTCTCATGCAGAATTTAGATAGTCACTGCATCTTTGACTTTTTTCAAGTGTTGTCTTATACATATTGTCTAAAATACAGTAGTTATACCCATACTGTCACATAACAAGCAAGAGCCATTCATGAAGTAGCTTACCAGGGTATACTAATACAAATAAGGTTGACAATATTTACCCCTTTAAGGTTCTATTCCATCAGTTTTGCAAGAATTAATGATTGAGAGTGCTCATGCATGTAAAAGCCAAAAACACAAATATGTGTACAGCCACAGATGAATCTAGAACTGAGGTGGACTACAAATTTCATCAGAAGTAAAAACATTAATCAGATACTGTAAACTGATACTTGATTGGTTGGTATAAGCTTACTTGATGTCACAACAGGATGCTACACTTTGAGAGTACTTTTCACTTTTCCAACCAAAAGTGCTACTTGCCACATAAATGAATTAATATCTGATTGAGTCCAAAATGTATATTCATATATTACATATCACTCATACAATTGATTGATCAATCAATCACTGATTTGAAGTTTGACCTTCAGGTTCTCCAAATGCTTCTTTCCTCAGCCTTTCTTTTCAGTTATTCAACATACTTTTTATCACTCCATCTCTTATTGTCATCTACCCCTCTGGATCCTCCAAAGTGCCCTGTAAACTTAAGTTTTCCTCTGCAGTTTTCTCCACAAAATATATGTCTGGTAGAAAGCAGTTCTCCTACTGATCTTAAGCTTCATGCTATAAGTTTCTGACAAAACTAGTTAAAATGTCTTTCAATCTCTAAAGTGACTCTTCCACTTTCCACTCCAAAGAAAAATACTGGTTTGTGTCATAAGTAACAATGTCTATCTAGAGTTTAATATCTGGTCAGGGCCATCTAACTATATGAAATGATCAGATTATGATATCCTTGAAACCTGTACAATTTAACTCCTAAAATGTATGCCTTTTATTGTAGCCTTGACTGAGTGCATTGTGATGAATATGATGTACATATTACAAGTGTAAAAAATTATTAGAGACACACACACAAAAAAGGAAAATGGTCATCATATAGATGAAGACTGATCTGTTGTGTGATTCTGCCTAGAAACCCTCCTGCCCCTACCCCTTCCCAGCATTTTAAAATGGGAAAAGAAAAGATGAAGAATATCATTTTGACACTCCAACCTTCATGTTATCCAAGGAAACATTGCTAAACCTCACAAAATAGTTGTTCTTGCTGTAACAGGCTAACAGTCCATCATGGACAATCACACACCAGGTTTGATACAAAGTACATCAAAATTACAACTACCTAGGGCCCTGCTCAGTGTCAATAAGAAAACAAATCAAATACAAATCTTCTTTCACTCTGGTAGCTTTGATAAATTCTTGGGTTCTCTTGATTTAAATTTAATGCTTGGATAATTTTGTCTGGGCAGGAGACAACAATTATGTAGAAGCATATTTTTAAAGTCTGAAGAAAAACCAGGGGAAGGAAAGCTTACTGGTAAAAAATTTAGAACTGTTAACTGAAATGGTTTATGTAGCAAAACAAGTGAATAACAACACTTTGTTAAATTAGTGTGTGTGTATCTATGTTACATTGCTGGTTTAAAAAAGTTGATCTGTCTTATTTTATCTTTGTGGTCAGACACACCATAAGTTCATAACAAACAAAAAAAAACAGGGAGAAACATCAATTTCAAACAAAAAGGAGCCTGAAATTTTGAAAGAACACTTCAGTTCTGGGAAACAGCTGAAAACAACAGTCAGAGGTATCTGGAACTGAAAATTGAGTTTATTGAACTGGACTGAAAACAGTTCAGTGTTGTGTATTACACAAGTAATGGGGTAATACTAAATCAAGGGCTTTAAACGTTTTTTAATTGCCATACCCCTGGAGCACAGGACCTATGAGGTGAGCTCCCCGAACCCCCCAGCAGGAAATAATATTCTTTCTGTGGTTTCTTCAACTTTATTGTAAATATATGCAAATCTGCAAAGGTGAAAATTGAATTGGAGATAGCTAAATTCCACATTATTTGTAGTGTAACTGTGTAGGCCATAGTACATCATCTAGACATTAAACAAAGGTCACCACTGGTATAGCAGATCGTCATGGACAATCTCCTCCTACCCTTTTCCAACCTTGCATATTCGGCAAGGATGTACCCACATGTCCAGAAGAGATCTAATACATCCCAAGGGACTGAAAACCCTGTATTAAATCATTCTTTAATAAAACTTATGTACTTAGAATTCCTTTCACACCTAAAAGGGTTAAAAGCATCTCAAGACAAATATGATTTTAATCTATGATGGAGGGTAAATGCAGTCACCGTTCAGCATTTTCATTCATGTTGCAATACTTTTGTTACAGAATTAGGGAAAATAAAGTCTTGACATACCTGGTACTTGCATTACGTTTGTTCTGAAACAACATCTAAGATACTTGTGAGGAAAAGACCAAATTTTTACAACTTAGCTCATGTTTCAAAATATGATGAGGGAGGGGGATGCTTATACCTGGTGACCCTTTCAAAAAAATTAAATTTACCTGTGTCTGTAACTCCATCACCCTCTGTCTGACCTCTTTTAATTCTGCCACTGCCTCTGCCTCTCGTAACCTCACTGACATCAATTCCTCTGTCAAGGTCTGAATAGTTGGTTTTGCTGCACCCTGCTTTCGATTTGATGATGCCCTTTGCAGCTGTTTCTGTAGAAAAGAAAAAGTGGAAGTTTCTAGTATTTAACAAGGAAACAGTCTTAACTGGAATATCAACATAAAAACAGTGATTAACACAAAGCAATATTACCACAAATATTTGAGGTACGCATAGGTTTGCTGGGAATCTGATACTAAGAGCAATAAAACTACAAACGTGAATACAGAAATAAAACACAGACATGTGTACATACAGATAAGAAGATTGCAAATGTTATCTTCTGATAAGTCTTGCCTATACGCACAATAAAATCTGAATGCACAATTATCCATTTTTAACCCCACTCCCATCATCTCCCCTCCACACCCCACTTCCCCTTCCTCTGTCAATTATAAGTTAACTTTTTACCTCCAACTAAAGTAAGGTGACAAATATCTACGACTAAAAGAAGAAATTCTTTCAATAGTGAAACCTGTGAGTCACACCTCATCCTCTAACCCCTCCACACCCCACTTCCCTCCCCCCTCCATCAGCTAGGCTACAGGTTAACTTTTCATTTTCAACTAAAGCAAGGTCATACACATCTATGACTAAAAGTAGAAATTCTTTAACTATTGAAACTAGCGAGTCACACCTCATCCTCCAACCCCTCCCCACCCCATTTCCCCCCCCCCCATTAGCTAGGCTACAGGTTAACTTTTCATCTTCAACTAAAGTAACTGTGACTAATAGTAAAAATTTCTTCAAATAGTGACACTAGTGAGTCACACCTCATACTCCAACCTGTCTCCACCCATCCCCCCTGCCCCATCAGCTAGGCTACAGGTTACCTTTTCATCTTCAACTGAAGTAAGGTCACAAATATCCATGACTAAAAGTAGAAATTTCAAATAGTGAAACTAGTGAGTTACACCTCATACTCCAACCTGTCCCCACTCCACTTCTCCCCCCCCCCACCTCCATCAGCTAAGCTACAGGCTAAGTTTTTATTTTCAACTTAAGTAAGGTCACAAATATCTATGCATGAAACATTCTTACAATACTGAAACCAGTGAGTCACACCTCACACTGCTCCTGACACTGTGAAGCTTGACCTTTTAAAAGTTTCCCAATTTCACATGAAACCGATACAACTGTTGAGAATTTTATTATTTTTCTTTCCACCCCAAGATATCCCCTCCAGCATAATCAATCTCGGGTGCTATGTTACATTCCTGAGTAACTAAAGATGACCAGTTATAGCCATTAGCAAAATAATAAGGATTAAAATACTATCAATTTTTCTAAAATAACAATAGTAGCATGAAACGAAAGAGTATCATGACTTGAAGGCTTATGGAGTACTGTCCTTGAAGGCACACTCCACCATGTACTTTTGAAATAATTCAAAAAGAACAGTTGAACCTACATTTAATAGGTAAAGCAGTGACCCAAAATTGAATTAAACACTGGATCTTGTAACTCATGTGACAATATTTTTGCAACTACATTCTTTAATTCTTCCGAAATAACACCTTGGTTTATGTTTAATACATAGTAAGTAGGTTCTGAAACAGCCTGAAAGACACATGTGCGAGAAATCAGACAACATTTGTAAGATTTATCTTGTGTCAAATTATTCGTGGGATGAATGCGTATCCCCTTTAAAGGGTATATTTGCCATCACTTTAAGCATTAATACCATCCTCTCATATCCCTCACAATTATCATATTTTCACAGCAGATATACTGCATATCACAGGTGACCTAAAAAGATAACTTGTAATTAATCTCAGCATTTATATAATATTTGTCAAAAGATTAAGTATTCACAGTACCTAGATATACACAACTTTAAAATGAGGTGACTGCCACTATTAACCTTTTACCCTAACCCAATTCCCTGACAGTCACTTTCTGAACTTGTGTGGATACCAGTGGGGGCTACAGTCTTATTATCCCCAACCTATCCCCATTTTTCCTCCAATTTCCCTCTATTTCTATCAAATTCCCTACACTGAACCCTAAGACTTACAGTAATTCCCCCCTTCCTTCCCCATACCCACGTCAATGTTGCAAGTACCTCCAAAGATAGCTTACCACTTAATAAACAGTATATTCAAGTTAAAACAAAAAGTTTGCCTTTACTTGAACAAAGTTCTTGGATAGCATGTCGCATTCTTGGAAGGTTGAAAAGTTGTGACTGTCTTTTCAGGGGGATTTGGACACTTTAACGTTGAACTATCACTACACATCATGAAAATAACAAGTTTTCAAGTGCATTGTATCAAACAGTTGCCATCAAATCACCAAAACTCCCTGGTTTGGGGAGTCTACGAGCTCTGATACTTACCTCCCATTTACAAATGTACCATTACTGCCTGCAATAACTGTCTGGCAAAAAACAAATAGCACTGCTATGCAATAGAGCGCCTAGAACCCTAATTGTCCTGCATTTTAGACACACTGTGTTCAACACATATGTAAATAGGAGGTAAGCAGGAGTGAAATAGACTGAAAGTGTGTGTAGAAACCACTCATAACTTGAAAATCTCTGAGTAGAATGAGGTTAATTATTCTCCAAGGGAGTCGGTGTCAGACGGCCATTTCTGTTTCAAACATTAATGTTTACTCCTTGTATTACATCTCAGGATTAGTATTTTTAAAGGCCCTATATGCTCTCCCAAATACCATCCATAAAATTTACCTTAGTCCTCCCTTGTAGAGGCCTTTTTTTACCATGGCAGAATGCCCACAATGGCCAAACCTAATGTCTGGCTTATTAAAAATTTACAATCAAGTTAATTAACTTCATCTCATGTAGCAGAATGGATAAATATAAAGATTTCTTTAAAAAAGGTATTTTTCTATTCACAATGATAACACTGGAAAGTTATTATAATTTAAAGAGCTTAAACAATTGCCTAGATTGAATTGATGAGAAAAGTGAGTCATGTTATACACATTTACGATATTTAAATAACTCTTCTGCTTTTTCATGAAACAGTGAAGTTGAAGACTGGATGAGTCACTGTCTCTTTAGCATCATTACAGGCATGAAGCGAAATACTTAGAAGGCAGGGGGTTACTTAAGTACACTCTATACATTCTAAGTATTGCACACTCTCTTCATCACAAGTATTTATTGTCTGTAACCTACCCGGTAAAAGGAACAATCACAACTTCAGGTATGCAAAAGTATCAAAACTGAAGTTTTGGAGGTTTTCCAAAATTTAAACAAAGTACTGCAGGTTGTGACTTATGTGAAATTAACAGGTTACATGGTCTGTTTCTAGATCATTTTTTCAGGCTGAAACTGTGGCAACAAGCCATTGGGCTGTCAATTGATTTTACAACAATTTCGTTTATTGCATAGGCTTTATACCAGTAAGCAAAGTTTAGGTATTATATTCCTAACACAACCATATTGCAAATACATTTTCTGCTTTAAAAGAATATCATTATTTAAATTCCCCCAAACTTACCTGTGGTTTGGGAATCTATTAAACCTCCTTACCTCATCTATTATATGTTAGGTGGGATTGTCCACACAAACAATAGATGAGGTGAATAGGAGTGAAATAGATTGTCTGTGTCTACTGACTTGTAAAACAGTAAAATCAACAGAACATACCCTTGGTATGTGATGCAATAAGCCCTTCTTACCTACCATTTAGCACAACTGACAGTCTCTTTTCCCTGGAGTATCAACTGGCAATGTTTGGATCCCCAACAGATGGCATCCTTCCTAACATACAGAATGCTTGCTCCAAGTCTCCCTTGCTTCATTGCCATTAGAATGTCAAAAAAGAAAAACAACGACCTCTAGATCTCACATAGGGAGTGTCATCAGTTCTACGTGCTGTACATGAGTGCTGTTGCTGCACTATAGAGGGCATCCTAACCAGAGCAATCAGCTACAGTACAAGTACACTAAAACCTGTAACAGGCCAAGATGACTTGCAAACGTGGATGATGAATAATTCAACAGCTGTCCCTATTGGACAGCTGAAAGGTAAGGGGAAACACTTTTGCTTCTTATGAATGCTATTTTGCATTTTATCACATTTCTGGTCATGCTTTTGCCTAGAAATGTACCTGCCATTGCCCCTCAAGATCGTTGACCTTCTGTTTAAGTTCCTTAAGAGCAGAGTTTGCCTCGGCCTCTCTTAACTTCACAGCAATCAGTTCATCCTGCATGGCTTCTACGGAATGATTTGGGTCTTCCTTGGCTCTTCGATTTGCCTGACAGAGAAGAAAAATATATATATTTAAAGCTTTAGATAATTTTGTGTATTACCTAAAACTGTATAGACATAATCATTCACAATTTGGTCTGTTTCAATAAATTTCTTGACAGTAACTCATGACTGGTCACCTCAGCTACATTCAACGTGAGACTCCTCGGCAACCCCAGAGGCCTCTCCCCTCAACTTGGAGCTTGCCTCTTATATTTTTCAGAGCATGACTCTCAATTAGTCCTGCAGACAATGTGTGAACCTCTGAGACAAGATTAATGTGAAGAGTCCTCTGCAAGGAGTGTACAGGCTGATGTGTGAAACAGACACATAGAACGGGAGGAAACCTGCTTGATTTTCAGGGAAATGGAACCCCTACCTACCAGATGTTATGAAATGCTTACGTACTGTTTCATCAGACTTCCAGATTCACTCCATTCATCTACACAGGTCTATAGACTCTCAATATTAAAGGGGTGAAAAGGGGTATGCAAATCCCAAACTTTTTCAGGTTTACTCCTTACTCCAGAGCACATTGCCAGTATCCCTCCCCTTCACATTACAAAGATAAAATTTTTATTCATATGCTTTGAAGAGGAAAATAACAGCAGGTGCATGTTCAAAATAGCGACAGCAGCGGTAGGTCCCCCAACCCCTTCCTTATCCATGACTGCCCCCACAACACTTTCAGATACAATAGGTGGGGAATATCCTGATCCATTTAAGAACCACTGGCGTACCTGTGATATACTCCTTTCCTCAACAAGTTCCTGCACTTTATGGATTATAAATCCATGACTTTTCCATGATCTTTGTATGACTAAACAGGGAATAACCCATGAATATTCCTGTAATAAACATGTAAAGTACAAAATATGCATTGTAGAAAAATTTAAAAAAAGATCAAAACCTAAAACAATTCAAAGATTCCACCTATTTTTGGTTAGTTCTGCAACCACTTTTTTAAAAATTCTATGATTCTTTGAGGCCTGAAAAGTGGAAATATCATTCCATGATTTTCTAGGCAGAGGGAAACCTGCTCCAGTAACAACTATCTTGAACCTTGCAAATCGTTGAAAATATTCCACTTTTGATTAGAAAACAGCCAAGTGACATGACCAGACTATCATCTTACCTCCTCCAGGTCTTGTATTTTCTCAGTGAGTTCCTTGAGACTTTCTGTTGTCTCTGCCTCGCGGAGTCTGACCGCTATCAGTTCTTCCTGTAATGCAACTATTATGGCCTCTGCTTCTTTGTCCAAAACAGTGCTATTTGCTCCACTTTTTGCCTGTAATGTGTCAGAAAAAGTAATTTATAAGTTCTGTAAAATTCAATGCTTTGGTATGACAACAGTTTTGTAGATCTAGGAGTTAAATGTCAGCAACATAGCAGGGTAAGAATTGAAGGCAACCTCCATGACTCATCTCAAATATTGCAAGTTCTGTAAACATGCCCTTCACTCAGTGATTTAGCCAGCCTGTATTTGTGTGACAAATGTCATATAACCAAAAAGAATGTCTCACAAAAATATCTGAAGAGTAATTTCTGTGCATGTTGTCTTCTTTTTTGAAGAAATCACCTTGATTCAGTCTTGCAAAGAATCAGTCAATACAAATTGTACTTCCAACATCATTTGCAAGGTTAAGTCCGGTCAAATACTACACCATTGCCATCTAGGCACTTCCCATTGAAAAATTTGTTCAATGGGGAGCCCCTCAGACCTTCCCTCAGGGCATCCACTCAGAATGTCAGAATGTCACATTCAAAAACTGACCTGGCTACAACACTGCCATCACTAAATTCTTTGCTAGCAACTAAGCACAGACATGTACAGTTCTTAATGTCTTGTTAAAATCTTTATTTCATCATTTAACAATATTTGAGTATTAATAAGTATTGCTAGAGTTTTACATGCATATCATGCAAAATATTACTAACTTTAAAAAGTATTTGAACTGCCTGTAAATCACTTCCAACGAAACTGTAATTTTATTACAAAATGCATGCAACTCTTCATAAGAAATACTTGAAAGGTATAATATATATATATATATATATATATATAAGGGCATACACAGTTGTAACTTTGAATTACAAACTGGAAAAACTGAAGCCATTTGCATTTGCCCATGAAAGAAAATGGTTCAACAATCTGAAATGATTGATTGCAAATGAAGGAACTAAGCACACATAACAAGAAAAGCATCATAAATACATTTTTTTTTAAATAATGACATACAAAATGTGTCAGTCTTCTTTCCACCACAAGAATGCATGCATCTACAGGTATATATGTATGAGAGTTTTAGTTTTCTGCTATTCCAATAAAATCTACAAAAATAATAAAATGTTAAGGTGATATCACTTGATTACATAAATTTTCCAAACCAATCTACTGCACAGTGATGCATCTGATGACCAAACAATGCAAAGGAGCTATTGTTCATTAGTGTATTAGCAAATAGGCTGTACATCTGTGGGTCTGTATTACTAGATATAACTCTACTGTCACTGACCCTAATGTGAACAAAACATCTGACCAATAGGTCTGTTCCAAATTTCTGTACAGTATTAGTAGTATTCCAAGCAGTACGCACATTTAAAGGGAAATATTGCGGTAGTTTTTACATAAAATTTTCCTATTTTTAAGCCGATACTAATAGATACAGAATGATAGACAATTCAAAATAAGGCAGTACCGTTGCATTTTTTTCAAGAAATATGCTCTCACAGGTAGAAATAATACTTAGTGCACAAAAATAATTTGTTCCCTCAAACTTTTAAAAATTTAAATGATGCAACATCTGTAACTCGGGTAATGAGTAATGTTTTGAGGAGATAAAGCTATTGCCAGACTTTATTGGTGAGAATAAATGGTATAGTAATGATTAAAGGTATTTCCTTTGTATGCCATGTTGGTGCATTTTAAATGCAACATTTCCCTTCCTGGATACGAGATACTGAGAAGTGGTCAATCGGCTGAGGGAGTACAAGTACCTTAGCCCCATCCACCAGTTGACCCATCTATCCATTCATTGTCTAATGGGGCAGGGTTCACTAGATCACAGGTTCGCTAGATGGAAGGTTCAGTAGACCTAACTGTAACTTAATTCAAACTCTAGCAATAATCCTTATCCAAACCCTAATCCTGCCCCTGGATAATCCTAAGCCTTATCCTAAACCTTGTTCCGGTTCCAGCTCAACTCTATTTCTAGCACAAAGTAAACTTTTGTCCAAGGAGTCTTTGGCCTAGCAAACCTCAGATCTAGTGAACCTTTGGTCTAGTGGGCAGTCCTCGTCTGATGACCAGCAGGTGGACAATATTTAATGCACAAAAGTCATTCAAAATCTGATGTGCACTTTTACTGCATAAAAATGCCATGAGAGTTTGCAAACATTCAGAGTTTCTTGCCAAAACTGAGGTGCAGCCAAATCCTCGTGTAGCACTCCATCATGGTCAAAATTTTACCATGTACTGTAAAGAAAAACCTTTGCAAAATACCCCTGGTTTGGTTGATAAACTTTATTACGAGGTAGCAGAGCAGGCAATATGATAATAACAACATAATAATCACAAAAT
>WURT03653670.1:8023-18818 GCA_009936505.3 Holothuria glaberrima
TGCCGTCGCATGCGATTTTTTCGTAGAATGGATAGGAGAAGTTATGAAGAAATCATATGTAACGTTGCTTGAGTGGATTGAGAAAATGATAATTAGATTTAACTAAGTTCAGACTGAATGTACCCCTACTTTCACTCGGAACTTCCCTTAGTTTCTTCACTAACCTAACCATCTGGACCGTTACAAGTTCTTTGTTTTTTGAAGTAATATTAAGTTATCATATTCAATCAAAGCAGTCACCCCTTGTATGACATTTACTTGGGAGTAAGCGAAAGTCTGGATTGGTTACTCCTTTTTGATTGACATCAGAGTTACAAAGTTCAAAAGATTCAGAGTAGATATTGGAACATTACACAGCATGCACAGAGAGTGTTCTGATTATGCATTAATGTGCTAACCAGAATATTGCCTCAAGCAATAAGCTATAGGTTTGTACGTGTCTGAACAAGAAGACGCTAAAGACATTTGTGGGCGGGGCTAGAAGAAACCTAGTTGGGAGAATTGAACTATCTTGGATGAGTACATGTCTTCAAACGGTGATCTCGACGACACCATTAGAAGATACCGCAAACATCTTTTACACAAATGTATTTCAGAGCTCCTTTCATTTGCTCTGGGCTGTCGGGCTGGTAACATGATATGGCTTAAACACACGTCAGCGGGGTGGGTGTGAATAAGACTTTTTAGCCCAGTAAATACATTAGCCCCCCTGTCTACTTAACTGGGGCCATGCATTTAATTTTTCAAAAGCATCAGGAAGCTGGTAGCATATTAGACATTAAGCTATTACATAATGGAGCAGATTACTACAAGAAACCGTTTTAATCACGCCTCGTTGATAACGTTACCTGTACATCATTAAAGTGTTTGTAACCATTTTTAAAATTTGCGACACTTCATACGTCTAAAGACGTAAATATTCACCATCCAAGGTGAGGGTCACCAAATGAGCTACTGAAATGACCGTTGAGGCTCGACTTCTTTTATTCACATATTATAACATTAATAATCTATACTTGTATGATTCCGTTTGTTTCTCCCTTTGTCACTCCCTCCACTTTTGTAACAACCCCCCCCCCCTCCGCTCGCAATTTCTTCACTCATTTCCAACGTTTCAGATTCTTTTCACTGGACTTTTCCGGTTAGTGGAAAGTTGTATTTACGACGAATTAGCTTCCCAAAATATTGCCAGTAGTTACTTTGCCCACGGTGTAAAGCTCAGATTCAATAGTGAGTTCAAGGGCACCTTTGATCGATACATTTTCTACCGCAATTAGTTTCACAGCTCGTTGTACCTTGTACGACCTCGGGCGATGGGCTGTACATTTAATATATACCACACTTAGACAATAGAATGGTAAGGTCAATCAAGCAAGTCTTAAGACAAACATTCGTCACCCCAAAGTATATTGCTATTGTGGGCGTTGTGGGCGTATCAAAATTCTCAGTTGGTGACTGCTCTTAGATTGACAGCAAAGTTTCAAAACTCAAGAGATGTCAAGTAGCTCAGATTCCACACAATGCAGAGAGAGGGAGAGGGAGAGGGAGAGGGAGAGGGAGAGGGAGAGGGAGAGGGAGAGGGAGAGGGAGAGGGAGAGGGAGAGGAAGAGGGAGAGGGAGAGAGAGAGAGAGAGTGCTTGAGCTGGATCACACATTGTAGCCTTGTATGCTCCGATCACCATCCTGAGGGCATAGGTTTGTATCCATTAGCGGCTCGCCGTAGGGGCACAGGGGGGCAAGTGCCCCCAAAGTTTTCGAAGCATGGTCTTCAATCGTCCAAAAAAATAGCGTTATTCGATATGACATGAATAAAAAGAACCGGTACTTCTTAATTTGTACAAATAATCCCTTCTATCTCACAAATGCGATATATTATTTATAAAGTATAAACTATAATACGTAATTATAAAGTATGTATTTAGTAATAATTTCAAAATTTCAGCCTAAGTTCACTGGGTAATTCGACCACTGGTCATATAAATTAATATAGTTCGAGTCATGATTCCACTTTATTTTCAGCCTCGTGTGCAGCTAGACTGCGATAAAGAAAATGATAAAATATCACGTATTTTACTCAGGTAATTTCTTTTGCTAAAAGTGTATCCTATACAACCAATGCCGGGAACGTAAGTTGTAAGCTGTTCCATAGTATTTGCCATGCTTTGTGTTTTATGTGTCAAAAGTGTTGACTTCCCGAAAATGGTGAATAAGAAAACGTTTTGTGGTAAAATCACTGAAGCCTTAACCACCGATGCTCACGAAAGTCGCTTCTTAGTCTTCTAAAGTCAGACGGGCCGGGCGTGTGTAAGATTAATGTAAAATGCGAGAACTTTTAAATTCGAAGCTGTATCGGTGTCTGATCTTACATGATTTTGCTGAGGGTTCAAGGCATATCCAATAAGTGTTCAATTCAATATAGTAGAAACAATGAATAGGAGAATTCGGTGGGGAACCTCCGGGCCGTGAGACCATTTGATCCGTCCCCGAAGGCAATTTATGAACGTCATTTCAGTTTATACCGTAATAACTTTATCACAATGTAGCATGCATGTCTTTACACATGAACCAAACTTTTCTAACTATGGGGATTTGCACCGTATCAGTCACGTTGGATTACATGGGTTAACCCCCGCCCCTCTCTTGAGTGGGTTTAAATGTAAAGAAGTGAATAACTTTGAAATGTAATGTGAAAACTATAAAAATTAATAAAGTGCCTTAAAAACGGCATTTTTTCGGCGCGCGTGGCGCGCTATTTTGCAGTTGCTCGATTGCTATAGTAATATACTTCGAATATCACAAATTGGCCCGCAATTAGTGCGAGCTAAGATATTTAAAAAAAATGATCACTTTGTGATAACTGCAATCTGATTAGCTTCACGCACCACTAATGTCATTTACAAAAAGTATAACGGTAATGCTAGAGTTAAATCCCATTATTCGTTACTTTTAGATTGAAATTAAGAAAATCAATATTTTTTAGTTCTTGGCAAAGCTGAAACGTATTGCAACACATTGAAAGAAGTAGCAAAATATTAATGGGTAAACATTTCATACAAGCGAGTCAAGCAGCGTTGCCTTTTTCCCCTGCCTCTTACTCCGTCCTATGAAAAAGTGATCGGTATAGCACAACGCATAACTGAATACCTGAGATGGTTTCTGAAGAGGTTTTGAACACTATATGGGGCATCACTGTAAATCAAAATAATAAACATAATCTTACTATACTTTCATGTGCAGACCATTGATATTGCCGGGGGGGGGGGTTGTCCGAACCTTACTGATTACGGACTTCATTTTGCCACCCCCTTGTTTGTTTGTGTACAAAGAGGAGCAATATACAGTAATGAGAGGAGCCACTAGGTGCATACTGGGTAGAACTGGAACTGTCTGGTATGACGAGATTTGCCCTTTAAGCACAGTGAGTTCAGCGTCTACTCTAAGTGAGTTCAGCGTCTACTCTACTCCGTATTGTATTATATACAAATTTGTGGAAAAATAAGCTGAACTGAACTGATTAGGAAAGAGGTAATGGTAAGTGTAAAAGAAAACAGCATGATAGATCAGTAGCGTAGCCAGGATTTTGTTATGGAGGGGGGGGGGTTGGAATCTGACATGGGAGAGGGATCTAAGAGGAGGGGAAACCCCTCCCCTTTGGACAAAAAACGGCTTTATTAGGTCTTCAGATGCAAAATGGTGCAATGCTTGTGTCTCAAACGTAAAAAAAATTTTTAGTGACCATGTGTTTGTTGCCATTATTTTTTTCAAGCTTGGGTCATGGGGGGGGGGTTCAACCCCGAAAAATACCTCCGTAGCTACGCCACTGTGATAGACCCTTCCCACGTGTGATTCAATGTCGTGATTTGGCTGGGCTACCCATAAATAGCACTTTGCAATTCTTTTCAAGGAAAGTAACTGGTGTTGTCCCCTTCCATAAGCGTAGGAAGCTGTTTGAAACTGGGCTGAAGTGAATGTTAGTGATCGATGTCCTCGGGGAGGGGTCTAATGGGAGAGGTGTCCCCTTCCCCTTTGGATTTTTTTTACTATATAAAGTGCCCTAGATGCAAAATGGTGCAATGTTTGACAAACTTTGAAAGTAATTTCGTTCTCTTCAATGCCATATTTTGGCAGCTTGTCATCCAAACTGGGGGACAAGGCTTTCGCCCCTCCAATCAGAGTGGGGGAGGGCGGTCGCCCTCTGCCCCCTTTTCCTACGCCTTTGCATTCTTGCTCCTCCTCTGTACCATTGTGCCTCTAATATCGAATCTACAACAACCGTTTGTACTTGAACTCCAGATCACCGTGTAGATTGAAATCAAGGGCAAGCAATCTATTGAATGCGGAAAAAGAAAACCATAAAAATCACTATAAGACGAAAATGCGTCTCTCCAAACCCTTTTTATGTAAAAAGAATATAGGCCTTTGTCCACGTGCAGTGAGACATATACAAGTTTGGCTTCCCTCGTGGGAACTGTAGCGATCATCTGTTCTCGAAGTAACGCATTACTAACAAAAGTAGTAATATAACTTTTCAGATCGACTATTTTCATCCCGGTTTGACACCGAACTTAGCCCGAGTGAAACAGGAGGTGAAAGACGCATTGGGACATCCAAAGTCTTGAATTTAGAGGGCAAGAGTAGGACTACAGGGTGCCATTTTGCAATGGCGAAATTGATAATGAATACATTTCAGGGCCTTTTTTAAGAAATTTTTAGTGGGGGGGGGGGCATGTTACAGAAGGGAACATTTTTTGCGCTGCGCGCGAAACCAATCGTAAAGCGCGAGGTTAGCGTGTGGAGTCCAGGGGCAAAGCCCCTGTGGGGATCCAGGGGGCGAAGCCCACGGAAGCTCTGCTCTGAGGTTAAAGCATATTTCTGAGTGAAAAATACAGTCTCAGGGTAGGTATATTTTGGTCCATCATGGTGCAGCCATCAAATGCAAAAATTCCCAATAGTTTTAGTGTATAAGGCCATTCCTCTACTCAGGCCACCATAATATTAAGTGGTTGGAGTCCAGGGCCTGCTTAAGGGCCCCAGGTGGGGGTCCAGGGGCTAAGCCCCCGGGAGCTCAAACGATTTAGCATATTTCTGGATGAAAAATTTAAGTCTCAGTAAAGATATGTTTTGGTTTAAAATGCATCATCCTAAACAAATGCTCCAAATAATTTTAGAATATTAGGCTATTCCTACTGTCAGGCTTATATATGTTAGCTGAGTAGGGGGGGGGGACATCTGAGGGCCGGGGCAAAGGCTCTGACTGTGGGCACATTCCCCTAATGCCGCTCTCCTTTGGTGCCGCCACTGAGAGTAAGCGGAAGGTCACCATCGAACGGCATTCACTCTACGAAAGACTTTTTCAGAAAAATGACTGTCTAGATTGCCAGAAGTTGCACTTTACATGGCTTATAAGTAATTTATCACCTTACTTTCCTCATCCTTATCTTCCTGAGTGAAGTACTTCAGTACTGTCTTCTAGCCTTTCTGCATAAAATTGGGCAATTTTCAACATTTGAAAACAAAATTTCGCAAAAAAGGGACCATACTGGGGGGCCAAATGAGCTGACTGGGGGCTGTGCATGGGACTGGGGGCCATGGCCCCCCCAGTATGTATGTTAAAAAAGGCCCTGATACATTTCATTTTTTGCCATCTTTGTGACTCCGGAGGAAGCAAGTGAAATGTAACTTCTTAGGGTAGCCTACACTATTAAAACACTCAGGTTGGGCGATTTTTTGGTTGGGTAAACGCTTTGGTTATATGTTGGTCGAAACTTGCTCATGTTATGGTAAAAACTTCCCTTCGATACGTATTTATTGTATTATCCAATCATTGGTCAAACTGGCGACAAGCCTACTTTCAACGGTTGGACATATTTTCGCTTTACTAACTTGTCGGGCGATTAATTGCTAATTAGTATACTCTTTGCTTAAGGTTTTGCGTGGAGCAACTCCAAACTTGACTTGATTTGTCTTCTCAATCCTTCTGCTAATCAGTGAGACGTTTTTACAATGCACTGAAAAATCTTTTTGGAATCTTTGACGTTTGCAAAGGGGGACTACTCGCACATTCTGTTTGGCCACAAATCAGGCTCTGTTTCCCCAAAAAGTGTAAAAATAATACTCAAAACTAGCTGGCCACGTTTGTGTGAGATTCGAAATTTCTTAATGAACGTTGAACGGATATCCAATGAGAGTCCAGAATGTTAGGTATTCTCTAGCACGTACGAAAGGGCTTTTTATTCATTACTACGGATGCATATGTACGGAAGACAAATGCGGCCATCGAAAAAAAATGACGGCCCTGAAATCTCACACATTATGGAAATGTTAAAACGCATACAAACAAATACATTTTAACGTCCGAAAAACAAACAATTGTCTTCCGAAAAACGAAAAAAGGAATTCCCCCAAAAGAAAGAAAGCTACTCAGCCCGGGAAGTGGCATAAGAAAATAATGTTTCTCAGGATTATCCCATGGTCCCCTCATGATTCGCAAAGTTCTCAACTCCTCACCTACGCTTGCGTAGTTTAAACAAAATCATTCAGTATATCGCCTGTCAGGGTTACTGGTCCAATTCGGGGAAAATACTTTGTACAATTTTATAAAACAGTCTGCCCTTTTTGAAAGCATTAAAAGATAACCGTCAGTCGGGGATAATATAGTCTACTTTTATGAGTTTGGGAAGGTTTACAAAAATTAGTGATCATTTGCGAATGATTTGTTAGTCGAAAACACACCAAATCCTACCTCCTACAGAAATATATAGGTTAAACGCCTTTTGGGTCCATTTAAGAAAAAAAATAAGCATGCGCCCCTCATGGCCCGTGGTCGTGTAATCCCCAATCACAATTCCCTACATCAACAACTCGACCGAGTGTTAGTATGAGTAAGGAAATTCTCCACAAATGAAGGGAACGACGCAACAATCATGATTTTTGTTCAACCCTGCCCGCGTAGGTAAGGAGTTGAAAACTTTGCGAACGGTGAGGGGACCATGGGATAATCCTGAGAGGCATAACTTTCATGTCACTTTCCGGGAACCGTAGCTTTTTCTCGTTTTTCGAAATTTTGCTTTTTGGAAGAATTTGTTTGTTTTTTCGGAAAAAATATTATGTTTTTCGGAAAAAGAAATTTTGTTTACAGAAGAAATAAATTTTTTGGGCTTTTTTCCGAGAATTTTTTTTTATTATTTTTTTGGTTTTTCGGAACCATTTGCTTTCGTTTTAAAAATTTCATATTGTGTGGGATTTCAGAGGTGGGATTTCAGGGTCACCATTTTTTCTTTGGTGGCCGCATTAGTTTTCCGTACATATGATTAGTGTCTTGTTACGCAGCAGAAACTGCCAGTTCTCAATTATGGCCGGTGTTACTAATTGTGCAGAGATGGAAGTACAAAACATCCAAGCATCATTGGACAGTGGCTTTTAGATCTGATTATTTTGGCCATTACGGATAACGATGACAGTCCAAACAGATTAGACTAAGGCTTTTGGAGTTTCGGTGGGTTACCATGACCTGAAATGTGCCCCTCAGTGTGAGTGCATGCTGTATTGTATTTTTAAACGGACAGTGCCATATTTTAATTTACATGGAAAATATTAAACAGTTAAAAAGTTATAAAAACCACATTATGCACAGACTTCTCACGGCCTCAGTTACCAGTGATTCGTTATATCTATAACAGAAAGCTAAATAGGAAAGATACCATTGGCCCCAGTATAGTGCACAATAAATACCAAAAGATAAACTACCTTGTTATTGGTTGACATCTTCCCCAATAGATTGATAAAATTTCAACAAATAATGGGTGGTTACAGTAGGGTTTATCTAACCCTCTTGGGAAAGAAATGTCCAGCAATTATTCACTGATGATTGAGCAACATATGGTTAACGTTTTGACCAATGATTGAGACAATTGTGTACCCAGCATAGTTGGTCATGCACTTTTTACTACCTTTTTGAGGTTTTTATATGCACGCCCAATATTGGGTAAGAAGTTGGTCAAATTTTGCCCATTTTTTTACCAGTGTATGAAGGGAGGGGGAGGGGATGGGGTTGAGGGAAATGGTTGAGTAATTGATGGCACCCCTTGATTTATTCAACAGCTTATGTAAAATGTAAAGATTAGTTTGATGCTTTAAAGCTTTTTACTCAACCAAAAAAGGTAGTTGCTAGTCATATTAGTTTCACGTACACCATCATCAATAAAAGACATTCCAACTCAACCATCACAACAAAAGGCACACTTTTTATGCACGTATAGAATTATTATAGTTTCGCTTTTGATGTATGTAAAATTTTGCTCTTATATAGCTAACTTAAATTTTACCATCACTGCAAGGTACTCACACTGTATCATGTAAGCCAACTCATGTACAAAATTCTTAAAAATGTAGACTGATTATATAACTTAATGGTTCTTAAGCTTGTGAGGCCAGTATAGATTATAGCAGGAAATTATAAGTCTTATGCCAGATCACAAAGAAGCAAGGAAACTGTTCAGTAGCGTACACAGGATTTCTCTAAAGGGGGGCCTTGCAGTATGTTGTGTGATCGCCGGCCTGGGGGAGGGTCTAAAGGGAGGGGGTAAAAAATAGGTGTCTTTACATGCAATCTGGTGCCACATATGCTACCTTTTGAAGTAAAATTTATGTTACAAAATTTACGTATTTTAAGGAACTAAAAAAGAAATTGGCACAGTGAGGGGGACCATGGAGGCATACCCCTCCCTTTCGAAAATTTTGCAAATTTTAGTGACCTTACATGCAATCTGATGCCACATATGCTACCTTTTTTATTAAAATTTGTGTTACAAAATTTGCGGATTTTTAGGACCTTAAAAGAAAAGGGCACCAGTTATCACCGGCCTATTGGAGGGGTATAAGTGCAGAGGTGTCCCCTCCTCTTTGAAAATTTTTGAAAAATTAGGTGTCCTAACATGCAATCTGGTGCCACATATTTGCTACCTTTTGAATTAAAATTTGTTTTATAAATTTTACGTATTTTTAGGAACTAAAAAAATTGAAATCAGTGAAAGGCCCATGGGGGTACACCCCCCTCCCCTTTGAAAATTTTTGAAAAATTAGGTGTCCTTACATGCAATTTGGTGCCAAGTACGTTACATTTTGAATTAAAATTTGTGTTACAAAATTTGCGTAGTTTTAGGATCTAAAAAAAAAAAAAAATTGGCAACCGTGAGTGGAGACTATGGCCCAATGGCCCCCCTCCCCCTGCGTACACCACTGGAACTGTTTGCAAACCTTTGTTACTTGCGGTTTTTATATTAACCTAGCCGTACGGGACATTTTTGGGAGTAGGGAGGGGCATTCTGAGCAGATTTTGCCCTCAAAACTTATTACTCGTCCAAGAAAACTATCCAATTTTCCCCCAAATCTGCTCGAGGTATAGGTTTTTGTTTTCCCTATCTCCGGAGGGGGTATCTGGGGTGGGATTACAACATAACCTGTCCCCCCCTTCATCACTAACTCCTGGCGGTGGCACTGAGGTGTAGTATGGGGTAACGGAACTCATTACAACTGTACTTGCCAATGCCCTTAAATTATAATTATCTTGAACGAAACACTAAGTGCAAGAATATGCAGAATGGTATTCACTATAACAAGGTACGTTGACCAAAGTTGACCAGGCGTGCAAATTTTCAAGCAGATAGAAAAGGCATTAGAAGCCATTTTAAGTGAGACCTCTGTCAAGCGATAGCTTGCATAAATGCAATGAATAAAATAATAGGCCTACTTTAACCCGGCAGGGAAGCGAAAGGCATGTAGACATTCAATTGCATTTTGTGTGTAAACTAACTCCGTGGCCTGCCAAGTAGGCGTACCATTTTCTGAAAGAACTACTCACATTGCTTAAGGCTCGTTAGGCCAAACTCTTAGCCCCTGCCCCCTCTCCGGGTGTCTAGGTGTAACACTCGTAAACCCAAAGAAGAAATAATTATATGTGCAGTCGATACGTGTTTGTCTGGAAAGCAGAAGCCATGTTTGATTCGAGGAAAAATTAAAAAAAATATGTTACATTGCAATCATTCTGCCCTTTTTGTGTTCTGTTTTAGTGATCTATCAATTGAATATGCCGCAACGAAGTAAAAATATGCAACACATAAACTGAAGCATTTTGTAACATTTTAAACAGCAAACACAAATGTGACATTCTTAGATCAGGGAGCTGCCACATAGACCTAGTGACAGCTTTCTGGTGGCAGCTCCCTGCTTGGATTTTATCATTAAAAGTAATAGCTTTCTAAAGTTTTGTACAGCAAAGACAAAAGGACGTACCTCTGATAGTCCAAAAATGGATCTGGGTATCTTGTGCTTTGGAGTCTTCATGCGTATCCAATATGTCCGAATGTTTATAATTAAAGGCGTAGTTCGGGAAATATAAATGAAGGGAGTGCCAAAAGTAAATCACCATAAAAATCACAAATCCTTGCAAAAATCCCCAAAAAGTTGGAATCATTTTGCCGCTCTGATACATGTTGTTATTTGATAATCGCTACCTGCATATGCTTAGAACAATGCTACCAATTTGAAGTCTCCCTGGAATGCAAACCTCGTAAAGTAAGAAATTACTACAACGGTGACTTTATTTCTTGATGTCCAAACCGACCCTGCTTATTCACACCAGTGAATTTAATATCCTTGATTTAGACGACAATTTCTCGAGGCTGTTGGACTTGAGGTCTTCACTGCAGAAGATACAAAGCAAAGCAAAGTCGGCTAGTTAACTGGTCCACCCGAAGGTGCTCCAGTCCGGCGCGCAACCGACTTCGTCGGCTGGGCA
>WURT03653690.1:7018-32834 GCA_009936505.3 Holothuria glaberrima
ACCGAGCAAAGCTCACAACTTTCTGAATCGGACAACTTCCTGAGATGGACAGTCAGACACACAATTAAAATTTAACAATTTAAACCCCCTCAGCATTACTGCTAAGCTGGACATGTAAATTTTATTGCCCAGAAAATTCCAAGTTGTTCCTCTGGGATTTGATTCAGGGACCTCTAGTGTGCAAAGCAGTACACTCAACCACCGAGCCAATTCCACCCGCTTGGCAGGGCAACTTTTACTGTATACAAATACTTGTTTGTAGCGATGATTCTATTTAGCAAGCGATACTGAAACCATCTTACGGAAACATCATTGCAGCAAGAGAAAGGCACTACACAATAGGAGTTCCGCAACTCGTTTGAAGTGGGAATAGTTTCAGACAATTTCAAATAGGATTTACAAATGTAACTTGATGAATTAATCATCTCATTGTATATAAACTAACATCCAAAGTATCCATCATTCAACAGTAAATTGTAGTAGCTATTAACAGGGTTACTATTACCACTATACATAGAAGACTATGTTGCCCCCTTGAACCATTTTACCCTGGAAGCTATCTCCCCCCCCCCCCTTCCTTCAGTACCTTGTCTGGCTACAGGTAACCCTGACTAGCAGTATGTGCAAGTACTATTGTGTTAATACTTTCTCATTGTTGAGTATTAAAATCTTCATATATAAAATTTAGTCAAAAGGTACCAACCATGTCACTAAAGGTCTGAGTGATAATTACCATTGCTCTAGCGTAGTAGAAAAGGTGATGGTATTTAAAGCAAGGGAGGTGCAGCATTTTCCTGGCAGGTAGTTGAAACCCTGGCCAGGTTAGTGTATAATGGACTTTTCATTGAGGCTTTAAATAAAGCTTGTTAAACTGAACATATTTTAAAATTTTTCCAATAATGTTGGGGATGATTGTGTAGGGTGTCATAGGCTACAATATTTGTAAGGGATAATTTGAAGGTAGAGTTAAATTTTGAAATTTATTTTCTCTATGTACTTTGTAGGATTCACAAGTAACAATCAATAGGTACGAGACAGGCATACAACCACCAGGTGATATAGCCATGTTGGATCTCGACGAACCAGGAGGAGGCACCATCAAGCCAGCAAACAACGAAAAAGACAACATTAGCATCAAAAGTGAAAACGGGGCAAATTCTTTGCCGGGGAGGGGGAAGCCAGGCAAGCAGAAAAGGGGTTTATTTGGAACTGTGTTCAGTAAAAAGGTATGTGGAAACAACATATTGAGTGAAGTTTGTAGAGTCATCCTTGGTTTTTACAACGATGGTGGATACTCTCTCCTATTATGCTTGTCCTGAAGATTGGGACAACTGGAAGGTATTTTACATTTTGGATGTGGACTCGGGTTTCATAGAGAGTCACACTCAATCTTGAGTTATCTTGGTAGGAAAATCTACAAGGAACCTTTAGTTATACAGTCTGGTGTATTGGTCACTCTTGGTATTAAAGCGGTGTCCCTTGCCATCTCATGTTTCACCATGCCACTTTTTGTTTAGACATTCAGTTCCAAAGTTGTATTTGACATTTCATTTCTTTTGTATTGGAACATACATACATACCCTCACTTCACCAAGTTGTTACTTTCATTACAGGGATTGACATCTCTAGTTTCAGCCTTGCCTGTAAACTTTTTCAGTTAAGCCACTTTATGGGCTTGTTTAAAGGCAATAGGCAGTCACCCCAAGATTGCCTTGAGAAATCAGGAAACTCTTGCAAATCTTCTCATATTTGCCATGCAAGTACTTCTGAAGATGTTTTTGGCCGTAACTAAATATTACAAACAAAATGTAATGTGAGAAGTTTTTCTTCATGGTTTTTACCATGCAGTAACAAAAATGTTGTCACATGTTAAAAAAAGCCATTTATGAATAAGGATGATGGGGTATACTAATTCTGATTGGGGTGACTGCATTTTCCCTTCAAAAACATTGTCAAAAAATGGTTTAAGCTGTTTTTAAAGAGATTGTGAAAACTGGTTGTCAGAATATCAGGTCAACAGTATTACATATGCATTGATAAAGTACTGAACCCAAAATAGAAAATGCTTGGTATTAGAGGGATTGGTAGAGTTTCTTAGTGGTTCTTGCCTCGAGATTCATTGGACATAACAAGTAAAAGGTGGCAATCACAGTTTTGGTAGGATTGAGGGGTTATAGTTGTCGTGGTGTTGGTTAGCATTTGTGATAACATGTTAACTGAGTGTTGCGTCCAAAAGTCATGGAAAATAAGACTGCTGATACCCGTTGACAACGTTGCAGCCTTAATAGCCTTTGTAATGCATTTTTATGGTCAGTGAGCTATTACAAAATACATTTCCAAAGAAATGTGATGTCCATTACCTGGAAACATACATTCTGTTGTGGTTTGTGATCGGTCCAGTTACCAATTACCTTCTGGGGCGTAATTCTTCATGAATGGTTGACTTTAGGTATTTTTTCGTCTGCAGGGTGCTTGAGCTGACGTTTTTCAGTTTGTTTACCTCCTCGAAGGTTGTGGCTAATTTAGTTTGCTTGAAGCTTTTACTCCTGTGCATGACCCATTTCAGTTAACCTTCAGCGATGACAGAGTTGACCAGGTTCTATGTTGCGTTTTCTATTCAGTAAAGAGATATTACTGTCATGTGATTGTCTATTTGCTTTGTTTAATCTTAGCAGTCTGTTTTAAACCATGTCTCCATTTTAAATTCGTCTTACTTTAGCATGGTGGTTTTTGTTTTACTCCTTGTTGAATTGCTTTTATCATTTGCGCGTGTATGATCTGTTAATTTTTCACCACTATCCACAAAATGTTCAAGTAGGGAATAACCTTTGAAGGACAAGTTTGTGTGAGTCATCTGCTTTCATTCTGAAATCATGGATCTGTTTCTGGAGGTTGCTTCATTTGTCAGTTTTTTGGGTACTTTTGTTTTTGAGTTCAAGCGAAGAAAATTAATTCTCAGCGGGACTTGTCTGAGAGTGAAAAAATTTTTGCATATTTTTGTTCTCATTAGCTTGATGTTTGCAGTATAGATTGCACTGTGCTGTACCTTGTAAATATAGAAAGCCTTACACAAGGTGGACCAAAAGTGTAATGTCATCTTTTTATCCTAACGTTATTGAAATGATTGTTTTTGTAAGCTGTAGTTGTGTTGAATGGATTGCTTTTAAATTGTGGCATCAACTAAAGGCTTACCTAATTCAGTAACTCCAATGAAAATGGATGGAAAGTGCTACATTCAAGCTGAAAACATTGCCCTGACATGTGTTGGGATAAAAAGTTAGGGTTTAATAAATATGTAGCAAAACATTACACTTGAAGTGTTTTGGGATGGAAAGGTCAGTCGTAAATGTGCATTAGACATGATTTGTAAATTGGTTACTGCTGGGAAACAAAGGTTAATCATACCCAGATAATACAGAATGGGAAATGATAAATCCTGAGATAAATTCTTAAGATTTAAAGTGTACAGCTGACTCAAAGGTAGGCATTTTTTGTAGGGGTATGTTGGTTGTTTGATATTAACAGAACTCAAAACAAAGTTTAGCAAGCAGCCATGCTGTTGTGAAGACTGCGTACAACTCTACGTTTAATCAAGTAGTTAAAAGATGCATGATTCAGTGTTTTTACCTTCAACTACAATTCATCATTGAGGATGTAACAATGTGCAGATACATTAAGTACGGGTCTACACAACAAGTCGTTGTTGCATACGCCTTTAAATTGTTTTGCATATATTTGAAATGCGATGAAGTTATGAATGAAAAATTACCTGATGAGCAGCATGCTGTACACCTGGAATTGGAAAAGAATTCCTCAGTGATGTTTTGTTTAAACAAATTTAAAAGCACTGTTGAGTCCTCATGTGAGTAACAATCAAGGAAAAGTCCACCAAACACCATCATTAATGCTGTTTTGCAGAAGTAAGCTGGATAAGTAGGTATTTCGGATGTTTTTTCCTCTGTCAGTAAAATTCTTCCCTTTAGAAAGCTGTTCCTTACCTTACCCCCTTCTTCCTCCTTTAAAATTTTCTTTCTTTTATTCCATTTTTCCTTTTAACCCTGCTACATTTTTAGTTTTAGTTCTGGTAGAAATATTTTATAGTTTCTTTATTGTCATCCCCGCATTAAAGAAGGAGAAATCCTACTAGAACTGAATTAAAAAAAATTCAAATAAAGTAAGAAATAACAAAAGGGATAGGTTTTGCAAAGATAAACTGTATTTTACAGACATTTAAAAGTATTTTAAGAAAAGGTTTAAAGGTTGAAAGTTACTGGAATATTCATTCATAAAGTTATCTTACAGTCTTGAAAGTGAAAGGATTACAATAAATTTTTCTGGGATAATGGTTGAAAGTCTCTACAGATATCAGTAGGAAAGATAGTACTTGAGTATGTGCTTTGGGTGGTTTAAGAGCTTTTGATACTAATTTATTTATATAGCTTACTATTGAATTAAAAAGGGGAATGAAAAAAGTAATGTACATATTGGGCGCTCTTGACTGTCAGCAAGTCCATGAATAACATTACATTTGTAACAGCAGTAACAGGCACTTAGGGTCCATTTAATGAACATTAATTTAGTGGATGATAGTGGGGTACCATTGGGGCAAGCACATGGATTTACAAGTGAAGGAAAGCTGGGAACTCCCAATTTTTGGGCATTTCATTATAAGATTTTCTGTAGATAAAAGCAGGTGTAATTTGTCACTGGCATGTGTAGAGTTTGGCCAAATTGCCCTGCAACTTCTTTTATTTACAAGAAATGATTTATTCATTTAGAAACTCATTTTAACATATTACATCAGCTACTGAGAAGGGGACTGGGGGACCCAGCAAACAGTATTTCACTGTGACATTGGCAGAACTTTGGATCTTAAATATTATCATCAAATTATCGTAGAAAGACAGAGCACTTGGAAAAAGGAAAATTTGTCATCTACGATGGAAATGCTTCCAGGTGTGAATTCCAGTTTTGGGGTGCTTTTACTGAAAAAGTTTGATTATTTGATTATAACAATGGGAAACAATTTGCATGTTCTCTCTTTTTTTGTTCCATGAATCTGTTGGTTGTATCAGAGTGGCAGGAATCGGGTATGTACGCTAGAACTCTAATCATGTGACAGTCTCATGTACTCTATTCCTTTCTAATGAGTGTGGTACACTAACTGTTATTGTGTTTTCTTCCCTGTGTTAATACTCCTTCACTCTTCTTTGTAGAATTGGGGATAACCGGAATGCTAACTTGTCAATACCCATTTTGCTGATTAAATCCTGCTCATGTACACAAATAACAAAAGTAATGCCTACATTTAAAAAACAAAAACTCAAAAAGTGGCTGTAAAAATGAAATTTGATTGGGTGTTGCAGCTCAGAACATGTCAGCAATTAGAAACAGGCCCTATTCCGTAAAAGGAACCTCTGTCTGGCATGCTTATTTCTGGGGGGAATGAAATTCATGCTGAAAAGCAGGTGAACAAATAATATTGTAAATTGGTGTCTACTCACACTGCTTTTTTGCAAGTACTTATTTATTCCTTTATTCTGTAGGCTAAACATATTTCTAAATGGGTCTCTCTATTTTGTTGTAAAGATTTTCTACAATTTACTTTCTACCACTTTTATGTGCTCTGATTTTTAAAAAAAATTTTTTGGCCATGAAGTTTGAACTCCTCCATTTTTCAAGGAAATTGCAAATGAACAGTTGTCTGTGAAACCAGTCATGTCCTTCTAGCATCCTTTATGCTTGACATTTTGTTGGACCTTCCTTCCTAAAGTGATTTTGGAAAAACTTTCAAAGAACTCAAGCTTGAAGATTTTCTGAAAACCATATCAATTTCTTTCATTTATCAAATCCATTCCTCCACTCTCATTTCATTGTTACATTTTTGTTGTGTATGCGTCGTCTTTTACAGATATCTTCCCAGCCGTGTGTATACATTCCTTATCATACCGCCCTCTCTTAGCCTGAAAACTTTTTGTCATTCTCAGGATGAGTTGGCTAGCTTGCCTACCATGAAACTTACTGTTCCACATGCTCCTCTTAAAAAAAAGGTAGAAGCATGTGCAGCAGTTGCATGTTGGCCGCATGCAAATTAATCTTACTTTAATTGCATCGTTCTAGACTCTTGACCTTGCCATCATAGCATATTTTCATCCAAAAAAAAAAAGAAAAGCCCTGCATGTAACGGTCATCCTGACAATAGTTGAATGCACCACATTTCTTGTCATGGTAATGAGTGCATGTCAAATTCTAACCTTCACTCTTGTGAGATTCTTAAACATTCATGTTTGTTTGTGCATGTATTTCTGTTGCAGAGAGACTAATGGAGTCATCAGTGACATTGTGGTCCTGCTAGCCATTTCTGAAATTCCATCCACTAAAGGGGAACTAAACAAATTACCCCCTAGTGGAGCTGTCTCCAGAATAGGCAGTGAACCAAGCAAGGCCTTGTTGATTAAACCAGTATGGTTCAGGGCTCTAACAGATAATTAATCGGAAAGCTTACATATAATAAAAAGAGGAAACATTTTACCATTCTCAAGAGATTGAAAGAAAAAAATACATTCATGTATTTGCAAAATAAGGAAATTTCCCTGCTTCATAGTTTAGAGACCATGGTTTTTATAGAAATAACAGGTACTTTATTGCAGTTTGCTAATCTAGGAATCTTAAAGTGCTCTTTTTTTTCACATAAATACAAGCACTCTTGCATAGTGTCATGCTAGAATATTGCCTGCTCTAATAGTGTAAGTATCAAGCTTATGTTGTGATTTTGCCTAATAATATGTCCGTAGCCTGGGCAGTGAGAGAGGGTCTCTTGTCAGTGCAGTGGGTCGATCCCTTGTTGGGACAGTAAGAGGCGACCTGGTGAGGGCATCGAGTGTTCATCAGTTGATGTAGATATTTGTTGGACAGATGCATTTTGATGATGGTCAGGGATCAGCAATATTTAAGCAAGTTTTCTGAAATGAGAGTCTGAAAAGTAAAAGAAGGAACCCATTGTAACATACAATTTAAAAGTAAAGTGATTTCCACAGGATTGCACTCGCCACCGCAGAAACTTGGTGTAACATAAATTCACAGTTGTATTAATGTTTATTTACCTACAGTGGAAGAACAGTAACCTTGTTATTAAATCCACCTTTTGAAATATTTTGATTATATCTAGTATGAAAGTAACTTTTTTAAAAGTTCAGGGAGAAACTAATTGTAAACAGCTTGCATCAAACCTTGATGGGCTGTCTGCATGAAAACAGATCAATTGGATTGGATTGGATTAATTTTGAAAATAGTATGGCAATTTGAATTTGACAAATTGTAAACTAATTTTGTGACATATGAGAGAAACCATTACAATGCAACTGTGTGATTACTGGAATATTGTAGAAAAAAAAAAGAACAGAGCTTCGCCAATTAACTTCATGGCCAAAATGTATGCTATTCAAATCCACTATAGAATAAAGCAACATTGTTAATGCAAAGGCTTGAAAATCATTACTAAATAAATTTTTAATATGGTACTTATCAATATTCAGTAGCATTATTTATACACTTCAGGGTATATACATTGGAGGAAGCATATCATAAAATCGATATCGATACTCTCAGAGTTCTTGTTATGCTAGTATTATTTGTATGGCCATAGGTCAGTTAAATTTAAAATAAAAAAATTGAAGAAAATGAGTTCAAAGAAAAAGAATAAAGGAAAGAGAGGCAGATTAAAGTGTGATTACTTGAAGATGTTGTTTGTGGTGACGTTAAAGGGGGAATATTCTCATTCCAGATACTTCCAATTCTTCTAAGTTAGTTCTAGCTCCACCCATAACTGTCTTGAGAGTCTTCTTTGTGTAGACTCAAACATAGTTTTTTGCTTAAGGTCATATCCTGGTGAGTATAAAAGGCCTAGTAATGTGTAATCAAAACACTATGCATGCTGTGTAATATGAGCTGCTCTGCCTCTTTTGAATTTTTTAACTCTGATGTCAATCAAAGAGTAGTCACCAACTGAGACTTTTGCTTACCCCCAAGTAAAAGTCCTACTTGGGGATGCAAATTTCTCTTTATTCTTGGAAGTTATTAAGAGCACCCAGCAACAGATGGTAAACATTAAAAAGGGTTTTGGAATTGTCTCCTGTTCAGTGGGTTCAGTTACATTCCATTCATTCACATGTCTCGAAGCAGTCACTGATGATTGCAGTTTTGATGAATAACTAGTGTAGTGCTGTGTTAGTTTAATTAAAGGGTGTGTAAGTAGTATCCAGGTTTCATTAAATTCAAGAATAAATAAAACAAGTTGTAGGCTTTGCTTTGAGGGAAAAACTTCTAACATTAATTGTACCCTCTCCATAACTGGTTATAAATTTAATGTTTCAGACAAGAGCAGTAGAATTCAAACAAAAGATCTTACTACTCGTGGGAAATGTAGTTGCTTTATGTAGATGCTTTATTATTCAGCCGATAGGTCTTTTAATGCTGTCATTTGTTTAGGTATGGCTTGCTCGTACATTATCTGTTTGTTTGAAAATGTCTTGTTCAATATTAAAACACTTGCACCGTATAGGCTATGGCTAGACAGAGAAAAGAAAAACTCATCATTTCTTTAAAAAGCTTTAATTACTTGAGGTTATATACTGTTCAAATTGACATGTACCACAAAAAATCAGGATGACAAATATAGGGCTGAGAAATAAAAGTGGATGTACAGAGTGCTTTGTGTCTACATAGTTCAAAGAAATGCCATTCAAATGTAGGAGACTAAAATGTCTGATGGTTACTGTACCTGATTTACTTTTATTTTCAAGGCTATAGGAATTCTTATCATAAATATTCCTCAAAGTTGCTTTAAACTAAGAACAACTCGTAAAGCATCACTCCTGCCATGAATAACTAGTTTATAATAACTACAAAATGCTCAAGTACGATATATGGGCAGCTTGTATTGTTTTAATCATTGTTGTAAGTGCAACTGATATTACAAAATTGGCCCAGCATGATCATAAACTCCTTACAATATATCAGAGTTAACCTTTTCCACCCCTCCCTAATAATGGAGTGTTCCACTCTGCATTTATTAGCCAGTTGCTTTGTTGAATTTACTCTTTCAGGAGGGGAGCAAGATTATACTATGCCTTAATATGCTTGTACAAATATGTCAAACATTTGTAGCATGCCATGATTTTATCAAAATGCGCAAGAGCTTGCCGTCACATGTAAAAGGCAAAAGGTTGTACCACAAAAAATGTGAGAAAATAGTGTAAACGTAGATAAAAATCTGATATTTGTGCGTAAATGTCCTGTCATGAAATTTATGTGTGGAGTGCTGAGATTAATTGCCATTTGGGAACCCTTCAAATACCATCACAAGGTGAGACTGCAAGTAGCTAAATGTCACAGGAGTAATGTTTGAGGGTAGCAGGTGCTGTCTTTGTGGATATGTATTGTGCTGTTACCATTTCATTGGACATGTGGGCATCTAAAACGTTCTTTCTTTTCATATCAATCATTGGCTGGCACTACTATCAAAATTAAATTCTGGAATCGCTCCCATGCTTAAAGGGAGTGCCCATCTTGTGTATTACCTGCGTACCCCTTTCCCCCGATATTGTCGTTGCCCCCTTCCTCTCAACAAGTTGTACTTGCTTGAGATATGATCGGAAATGATGACATCTGCCTTTTGCATGTTTAAAATAAAAACCCTGGCATCCTTTAAACAATTTCTCTGTTTGATTTGAAACTGATAGGAAAGAGGCCGATTGAGTGGTCTTTGGGTAAGTGGCTTTGTCCTTAACATCCAATTTTTGCCTCCAGTATTTATCCACTTTTATCCTGTCTGTTCTTCTATACTATGCTTTCCTTTTATACTTGATCAAGTCTGCTTCTCTCATTGTTATCTCCATGGTTACATCTATTGTGGTGGTATGCTTCTTTCTTCTAGCATCCCTCCCTCTTTCCATAATTGTTCAGCTGTGACTTTCAAGTAGCTCCACTTTTTTGCCTTCAGATGTGATTTCTTACTCACATCAAAGTAGCCTTTAGTCATTGCTCTGTTGTGAACAGCTTTTGGTTTTTTAAGCTAGTGAGGTAGGGTCACAGATATCTTAAATTTGTGCATAAAAATTGGGTGTAGTGAAACGTGTGGGCAAAAAATACAAATTAAACAAAAACTCTTCACCTCAGTCGTTATTGTTAGCAGAAGTTTCAATTTTTTCTCTCAGAAGTTTCCCTTTTTCTGTAGTGGCTCAGAATGTCACTTGTCCCTGTTTAATGTAAAACTTTTATGTATCCCACTTGAGAGCCATTCTGGTAAACCTTACTTGAAAGTACAGTGGCAGCTTTCTAGGTGTACATCGTAAAAGGCAGAATCATACTTCACTTCAGCGCTATAAAACAACAAAAGTTGAACACTGTGTAAATCTGGGCAATGTCCATGGTTGACCTGGAAGAGCAATGAGTGACCATAAATGGTTCTTCTAGTTATGTAGCGCATGACAAATTGAATGTGCGAACCAGTCTATAGCCTGTCGTGCTCTGTTGATGAGATGTTTGTGAGAAGGACAGTTTCTTTCATGAACAAACATTAAGCCTAGAGCTGCTGCATACAGAAATGATGCTTATGTGACCACTATGCTCTAATCATTGAATCATGCTCCTATAGAATTATCTTAAGTTTTTCATTCATACAAACAAGTGAATAGTAGGATTGTTGCACTATTCCTTGCCCCTTCCTCCCTTCTCTCTTAACTGGTGGAGGCAAGTACCCAGTACTTTAAATTTGTTGGTAGATTTCTATTGCTAAAGACCATGGTCAGAAAAAAAATATTAAATAAGTAGAAGATAAAAAAAAGACATTGGTTAGAAAATATACAAAAAGTTATGTGGACTTCTGCATCAATAGAGTTTGACCAAGGCATTGTTTTAAGCAATTCATTTAGGCCAAGTTATTAAAAGTGTTAAAGTAGTCACCCAAATGTAGTTGAAAACATCAGCTAAATCTTACCTATTTCCTCTTATCTCTTTTTTTAATATCTTTAATAATTATCCAGACAATTTTTTTATATTAAAAGTAAACTTAGTAGTGATTCTGCGTGAATTGAAAAATTCAGTAACAGAACTACAGTCACATGACTTAAACAGCCAATCATGAATAAGGATACTAGTGTGCACTATAGATTCAATTGGGATAACTGCATTTTCCCTTTAATCAAAATATTTGCTGCAAAGAAAAAGAAAACTGAGTGAATCAGATATGCAAGAAAGCTTTAAAATACTTCATGAGGTAAAACTGTGTAGATACTGACAGGACAGAAACTTGACAGCTAAATCATAACAAGCTTGTTATTATTAATGTATTACACATACTGTTCCATTCATCTTCACACAAAATTTTTGCTGATCATACCCAAAGCTGGTCAGTGTTAAAATGTAAGAGACCCTTTTGTGTTTGTTACAGACAGCAGTTCAATACACACCCTCTCGCACCCCACCCCTCCACCAACAAAACATTTCACATCTGGGTCTCTGATGTGTCTTATTGGTGACAGCTTTAGAGTACCTGACCAGAAATATTTCAAATGACATGTGATGCTTTGCTGTCTGGCTTTTCATGCATTACTTTAAAGTTTCTTACAGTATCTGTGTGATTTTCATCAGAATATGTGGCACTGTTGAATTTTTAATTCTGATGTTTTTTAAAGCCATCAGATGTGCTGAATGAAAGAATTGGTTTGCTTTATTTGATTGATGAATGAATTTGATAAATTGATTGATTGATTGATTCATCCAAGTATGAGCAATGGCGCAGACATTTTCATAAAAATAGTAACACTTAGTTTCATTTTCATTATTTATAAGCAATCTTGGCAAGCTAAAGTCACCTGAAAATATTTTGTTAAAAATAGAAAGATTTGTGCAGTAGATGAGGAAGTGTAATGCATTATGGGGTTGAGCCATAAAAGAGCAAGCATCTTGAAGAAAAGATAGAAAGTTACAAAGGTTATCAATTTTAGTAGCCCTCTTCACAGTGTGTTAGAGTCTATATGAAGTCTACATTTGTCTCCATGTTCAGTCAGTTGTAAAAGGGGTAGGTTTGGCAGGTTTTGGTCACAGATATAACCATCTCCCTCCTATCTCTCTTTCTCTGTCTCAAAAATAAAACTTGTTAATAATATTAAGTGCATAGAGAAATATATACATATTCACCTGCAGTGGTGATAACCACCTATTGTTCTTTTAGTACTTAACCCAAGATTTCATCTGTAAACTGCCCATTATGCAACTATGTCCATATATAGCTAAACCTAATTTATCATTTGTAATAGCAAAGTCCACAGTATGTGATGTCTTATGATTCAAAGTGCAGCAATAAACATAGGATGTTCCTTAATCAGTATTAGACTAGAATATGTATACAGGGCCCTTTTCTGATTTTAATCTTTCATTAACTTTAATATTTCAGTTTCTTAATTAATACTTCTTTCAAACTGTATCACCATATCAGGACCTTTCTTGCTTTTAGCTTAACATTTATTTAAGAGAAGTGTAAAAGCTAAAAAAGAGAGCTTGGTTAAAGGGAACCCTTGAAGGGTTTGGATATAAAGTCATCATTCCTTGAAAAATGTTGCAAAGAATATTTTGTATCTTTTTCTGTTGAATCAACATTGCTGTCTTAGGTCATCACTTGGCTTTTTCTTCTATAAAGCTTTGGTCAGTTGTGTTTTAGATTTAGCTTTTTCTTGATTTGAAAGGTATAACAGAGGTCAGACATTACAGAGTGTAGTTTTAATGGCTGTTATTTATGGGAAAGTTATTATTTAGTAAAGTATAATTTACTGGGTATCTATAAAAAAAAAAGTTATGTCTAACCTGGATGAAGAGTAACAGGTCCAAAGAAAAGGTGCAACAGTTTGTTTGGAGTATTCAAAATTTCTTTTGAAGAGGTCAAATTGTTTGTCTCGGTATTCCATTTTGATGCACAGTGTTTTTGTTTTGATCACCAGTCGTTTGTTACATGTTTGACAAGTTTTTGAATGCCCTGCAAATTTGTGTCCACCTCCCTCCCTTTGCTTGCAGTTGTGTCATTCCCTCATTTATGAAAGAACATTTCCATTTTGGAGATTACTACTGTAGTTGTCTTGAATAGTTTGTACTGGTTTTCTTGCTTGCATCATGTATGTACTGTAGAATATCAAGTATGAACATTCTGAACCAAGGTGAATGAATTATTTTCCTACTCTTGCTTATGCCTTTTAGAATTGTAGACTGGTCTGCTTGCTTCAAGTCCCTTTTGTGTGACTGTTACGACTTGCTTGCCCTGTACCATGTATTTGTCAGTGTCGTATCAGTGGAATGAACGTGTTGTTGGACAGGATATTCATCTTATTAACCTTGATAAGTGAAAAACGAGTCATGGGTCTCGTAGAAACTGCTGTCCATTGTAGCAAGGTAATGAAATGTAGTTTGCTGTGTTTTAAAGGTTGTGGATAGCTGACGTATAGCTGAAGTGTTTCTCAAAGAAATGTGTAGAACTTTATAAAGATGAACTGAACAGGAGAGTGAAGTATTTTTTTTAGTGTGATCACATTGTGGTTCAAGATGTATGACCAGAATTGGGTACCCCTATCTTAGGTTTCAGCATGTGCCAATACCTTGTGCCATACTATTTTGTTCAAGTGTGTATAAAAGGTGGAAGTAATTTGGGAAAAGGAAACAGACTTAAGTCTCAGTTGCAGAAAAATGGGGGGTGAATTTGTGGACCTTGTGGTGTAAGCTGTGAAGTGCCATAAGAAATACCAGTAGTTTGTGGGTTCTGGAGACTTTCTTCAATTATCTTGGACTGAAAATTTTGTCTTCAAATTGTTGGAAAAGGAGTTTTTGTCTGGACTTGGTGGGGCCATTTAGCTGGTTTGTTTATAAGAAGCATTTATCGTACATCATTCTGAGTATTCTATAAATGTATCGTCATTGGTATCAAAAATTGGGTAGAAGTAGATAAATGTGTAAGTGGTATCAGTGCTATTTTGAAATATAAAGTGCTTCTGCAGTTTTTGCAAGTTACGAATCCCGTTTGATTCTGACCAAAAAGTAAACCATGCAAAAGGACTGAATGTCATTTTCCCAATAAAAGTTCTCAATAGAAAAGGTTGTAGCAAATATGAACTATTTTTAAGGCATTGACTATAGAATTAACCATGTACCAACCACCCTCCCGGATTGATGGACAGGTTGTAGTCATTGATCTTACTGGCAATGAGACAAAGCACAAGATAATTAATACAGGCAGTATGTATGTGTCAGATGAGTTATCACGTAGGTTATTTGGGACATTGCACTTTTCAGTTGAAAAAGTAAAGAGATCAGACCAACCACTTTTGTAGAACATCAGTGCATTATGATAGATACTTACTGTATTGAATAGCATTTTGCAGCATTTGATTTTGAATGGTTTCTAGTCTGACTGCATGGAATTATTGTAAAAGTTTAGTATTCACCACTCTAGTGTGATGTGTTGCACCATTATGCATTGTTCTTTTATGGTATTATTAATAAAATAAATGTCCCTTGTTGGAATCCCTGCTGTGAGAGTACACCATACCTCAATATGGGAAGATTTATCACTCATAGAAATTGAACATGGCATAATACATACCATCATTTCAATAAAGAGACATATTTCAGTGAAAAATTCATTTTTGTCAAGAAATAGTCATGAAAATGATGCTGTAGCAATTGAAAAGAGAAAAATCATGTAGAATATTTGTCACAAATGCAAATTACAAAGATATTAAGGTAAGAAAAGATATCTTTTGCAAATAAATTCAGTGATGCTTTGTTTTAAGTGTAAATCATGGATGGTGAATAATGTTATTAAAGTCTGAAATGGGCTCTTGTATGTAGGGCAAGAGCTTTGTAGTTAGTGTTGAAAGTATGGCTGTGTATGTCATTTGAAATTTGTTTTGTTCAATCAGGGAAACCACCTAACTATTGAAGGAAGCATTTCAACTATAAATTTAGGAGAGGTTAGATTAAATACCAGCCATTAAAGATGCACTAATAATCTACTGTATTGCTTATAGTACATCTGAACAGTGATTGCTCTTCTTTAATCAGTGACACTTACCTAACAATGTACCATCTATTCCCATCTTGAAGTATATTATTCATTGCCTGGATCCTTGCTAAGTATAGACAATTGGTTTTGTGAAGAGATAAAAAAGAAACATAAAAACAGGAAAGGGAAGTGGTAAGTTTTGAATGGTTACAATTAGGTATCTGTTTTGTTTTAATACTTTTTGTGCTTTTTGTTTAAAAGTAAGTTTTTCTTTGCCCCATCTTTCAATTCTCCAGGAGGAACCCAAAGACTTCAGTAATCTTCCACCAAACCAGCAAAAACAGAAACTACAGGGAAAAATTGATGAGATTCAAAGCAGAATTGATCAGGAAGTCAAACAAAAGTAAGAAGTAGGGCACTGAGAGAATAGGGGATGGGGTTGGGAGGTGGGGAATGGTGGTGTGGGTGCATTGGAGGAGGAAAACAGTGAAGGAAACAACATGTAAACAAAGTTTCTGAATAGTGCTTTGAGAATGAGCCATGTGAGGATTTGTGACATTTGCTTGGTTGTCAAGATGTACAACTTACGTTGATAGTATGTGGTATTAATATGAACAAACTGTTTGCATGCTATGAATAAATTTTTTTTTAATGAATCATACATGTTTTTTTATTAATACTAGGCATTGAAATTGGCCACCAGAAATACAATAGAGCACACTCTCCTCTTTCGAACACTAATAAAATTATCAGCTAAACTCACTTAAGTCCTTTGTACTTCCATAGTTAGTTTTACATAGATTTACAAAATCAACCCAATGTTTTGGTGTGGTACAGATTGGTAGACCTAGAAGCTGTCTTCATGGCCAGTGTAAAGACAAAATTCTTTAATGGAGTCATATAAAAAGTGGTGATTTGGGGGGGGGGGAAGTTTTACAGAAAATAAATTTCAGTACAAGTGTACCTCTAACCTCAGTCTCAAGTTTCAAGGGTTAAGAGAACTTTAGACAATAATGTGCATCTATTAAGCATCTTTTGGATATTTATAATTTCATCGCAGAGAAGCTCTTCTCAAGATGAGAGATGTTTATACGGCCAATAGCTCATTAGGAGATCCCAACAGTGTCAACAAACAGTTGGAGACCATTGGCAGACGAATTGATAGTCTAAGGTTGGAACTCAATACCTACCAGGTTAGTGGGGGATTACCTGTCCCTGTAAAAGATTTCAAAGTGTCTGTTTCTTCCTACTAGCACTGTTCCTTTCTTAGAGCAGTGAAGGATGTAGCTAGTCTATGTATGACAGAAGGGTCACAGAGTTTAATGAAGCTCGCTTAATTAAGATTGTGTTAATATCTTGTGGAAAGTTCAGAACTATACCCTTCTGTTATGACACAACTTTTGACAAAAAGCAGTCTTTCATGGCTAAAGTTTTGATAATGAATTGAAGGAAGGTGTGTACTTCATAATTCTTGTGTGTGTGGTGTTTGGTGTTTACTTTACAGAAAATATCGCCTTTCTTACTTGAGACATTTAACCAGGGGGGGCTCAGGGGGGGGGTCAAACAACCCTTCCCTGAGTCCAGCTCAGCCCAAGTCTTGGATTTATGTATACAGTCAAAAGTTTGAAAACTGCTTCACTAGTTTGTATCTCCTTAGAAAACATTCCTACCTCAAGGGCTGCTTTGGCATTCATCAAACTGTTCTAATTTTACAAATTTAGCGTTGAATTCTGTTTGAATGTATCAGTATCCTCCCTGTTTGACAACCTGGTTACATTCCTGTGCTACTGCACATGGTTAGAAGTGTGAAATTGCAAGGAGCTTACCTAGTTTCCTGAGGTCAGGATGTGTACAACCCATTAGTGTAAAAGCAATGGAAATTATTTGGAAAAAAGACGGAGGGAAAGTGAAAATAGGAATGTGTTTATGTCTTTATTGTACCTATTACCTCTGAATGGATTTCTGTCTAATAATTAAGTGATATTATTTAACCATGACCTCTAGATTTTTAGAGCAGTTCCTGTCAATTATACAAGAAGAATGCTAAAAAGTGAAAGTTAGCAAACTTCTCACTATATTATCTAATGAACTAAAAAAAAAATCAATGTTACTTTTTTTTTGAGGTGAAAAAATTTGGATTAGGGATTAGGGGTGGGCTGGGAAGGGGTGGGAGGCTGTAAGTTGTATCTGGAGACACAGGTTACAAAAAGCATACTGGTCAAGGCTAAAATGTATTGTATCATTGTTTACATGGCTTTATTTGACACGGGCTCAAATTTTACGCGGACTTCAGTAAGGCAAGAAAACTGGCAGGTGCCCTGTGATCTATTTTAAGTATGATTGTAAAACTTTGAAACTGCGGTCAGAAGAGTTTAAATTTCGGCCAATGCCTTCCTGTGTGGAAGACTCATCAATTAAGCTTAAAAGTTTAGTAGCCGCCGGTAGCTAGGTTATAGTAGGAATATCCTCGAGGACTTATCAGGAATGATATTGCAACCTGCTTTACTGTGTTCTTGTTATCAAATGTGAAAGTTGACTGCTGCTAAAAGCAAAGTGAAACTCACTGTGGAGTATGATGTGGTGACATGTTGCATTTAGGTAGAGGGCAATGATTAAAAATTTGGGATAATTTGTAATAGACCGCATTAGTATGCAACAATACTTGAAAAGTCAAAGTGCTTATTTAACACACATTCAAACCTTTAAATTATTTTTAAATATGTGTGTCATTTCATTGTTAGTTGCTTTGGCTGCAGAAAATTTTGCTTTCGAACTTTTTTTAGTCTAATTTGCTTTGATGGTATTGTACATTTAGTCTTTAATTAATCCTTTGCTTTATTGCAAGAGTTCAAAAGGTACATGGAGGGAGGGGGTAGGGTGTTTGGGGAGGGGGTTGCCAATGATCCATGTACTCTTTTTCAAAGTACAAGGAATAAGTATTATTTTTCCAAAAACACATTGTCACATTTCCAGAGTACTCTCAGGGTGGGGAGCTCTGAAGTGGTTTAGGGCTCATCTTTTGTGAAAAAGAAATACCTGAAAAAAAGTTTATTTTTGCTGTTCATTTGTGGATTTATTCAGTCTAATAGTGTGTGAGGTTGTGAGCTATTGCACCATTAGAACTATGTTGTTTTGTACATGTTGGAAGGCTGTATGATTTTGTGTTTGAATCTAGTGTGGTGGTTTCCTTGTTGGCTTCAACTTTACCTTTACAAGGTGAAGGAGAGAAGATCTCGTTGGGTACCACTTTCTGATGGCTACAGAAGTGGGTCCTCTTCCAGAGGTCTTGATTTGATGGAAAGTTAGGGTACTTTTTCCAGAGATGTCATAGTTTACTTGATGGTATTTAGTGAAATTACAGTCAAGACAGCCATGGATGGATTTGCATTAGGATTGTTGCAGGGGGAGAGACACCCATGAATATTTTAGATTCATTTGCTTGGAATGTGCTTTTCTATTTGTCATTTTACTTGTGTGCTAAAGTTGGAATAGTGATATAGTAGTGATTTAGTCTTTAATGTGAATTCTAAAGTAAGTAGGAGTCTAAATGATCATTAGTGAAATAGACTATACAGAGGAAAAACAAATTTTAAGTAATAAGGACTTTCGTAATTTTCCCTTCCACAACTGGCAGAGAAGCAGCACTTAAGCATTGAAAAATTTGGCTATATTGACATCAAATTCAAAGGAAGGGTTAAAGCAAGAAATGTTTTTTGATATTTGGAGCAGGAACTAAATCTAAGCATTCTGGGGAAATTCTCATTCAGTTGCAACATGTAGTTCTAGAGATATGTGGAAATGATGTTACTAAATTTGTGGCTTAAAGACGAACAGTCTTCACTGAAAAAAGTACATTTTTAGTGTAGGGGTATCAAAATTCTCAGTTGGTTACTGCTCTTTGATTGACATGAAAGTTTGAAAATTCAAAAGATGCAGAGTAGCTTACATCCCACACAATGCTGAGAGAGGCTTGGATTACACATTATAGCCTTGTATGCTCACCAGGACATGGCCTGAAGCAATAAAATAGGTTTTTGTCTGGACAAGGAGGAGCTTTATACAGTTGTGGGAGGTGCTACAAGTTGCTTAGTTGGGAGAATTGAAACCACCGGGGATTAGGAGGTTTGCCTTTTAAATTGAGCTTGAACGAAGCATGGGTTATATCAACTCCTTACACTGATAAGCAATACTTTGCTTTCTTTATTTTTGAATATGTTGTTTTAAATTTCACCAGAATACTTAGATTAAGTACCGATCTAACATATCAGAGCTCTATTCAAGCCTTTATCCCTCTTTTGAAAACAGTACTAATCATTATCTAACAAAACTGCTACAAAGGTTTGGTTATCCAGGAATAACATTTATTTTGTTTGAAATATGTATTCTCAGGTTAGCTTGTATTAAACCAACTCAGCTTTGAGCACTAACCAGTGCTTTCTTAAAATAACAGTATTTCTTGTAAAATGAGCTCTGTTTCTTCCAGCAATTATCTCCTTTTTACTGATATTTCTTACAGTCAGGGGACATGGAAAAAGTGGAGAAACTCAGAAAAAAGGTCACATTTAAAATTAAATTATCTCACTTTCTGTTAAAATATTGCACAGTTTTTGTTTTTAAACAACCATGGCAAGATATGAAAGTACTGAAAACTTTGGATTAAAGAACTTTGTATACAAGTTTAATTTTAGTGAGAGCTTTTAACATGTCAAAATTACAGATTAGGAGATAGGAAGTTAGGGTGACAGAAAGAATGGCTCGGAGATGCTTTGAAACAAAAGGGGAAGGAGAAGCAGTAGGGGTGGGGTGGGAAGATGGGGGGGCTGGAAGGAGGTAGAATGAAGTACTCACATGGGATTGGTATTTCAGTATTCAAATTACTCTGGCCTTGATAAGTTATGGTTAAAGACACTGTTGACTTCTATAGCAATAGCTGAAAATTGAAGGATATACAATTGTTAGGACAAAGATATAACTTAGTAGGCGTTGCATCACTGAAATGGCTTAAAAGCTTGAGAAGCTTGCAGTAAGCTGAATGATTGCATGATGTTGTGTAGTGCTTAAACCAGGGAGTTGTTATTTGGAAGTAGATACATCGCTTTGAAGTGAGGTTAGCACCGCCAAGGTCACTCAGTAATCTGCCCCTTGTGTCTTTCCTGGCATTTCTATAAGACTTACACTGGATTACGTAATTCATGCAATGGGGATTTGTCGTCTGCTACATCTACGGTAAGACTGGGGGTTTGTCGCTACTGCCATAGCATTGCCAGTCGCTGAAAAATTAAAAAATATTGCATCTTTGGACGCTATGCAGATGAGAGTATAACAATGAGGGTTATGTAACAATGTGAACATGATTCAATTACCTGGTCATTTCAGGAAACTTCCAGAAATTTTCCAAATTGTTGTGACAAAAATTAGTCTCCTGCCTCTGCAGCTCATTTGCATGACGTTCGTTCTTTAGGAAGGGGGAAGACCTTATTGATTTATTTCAATGAAACAGTCGTTTCAAGTTTTGTAGCACCTGCCCGTAAATTGGTGGCGGTGTAAACCTACCACCCATCAAAGCATTGTCCTGAGTGAGCCAATTGTGAGAGGATTACTAGATCTGAATGGTGTTGCTAACATATCGATTACAAATTGAAGCCAACGAATAAAAGAAAGAAATTCTTATTAATGGAATAAGTAGCTCATCATTGATAATTTTATCCGAATTTTGTGGGTCTTACAGGATTAGCATAAATCAAACTTCCCATTAAACCTCCTTCCAAATAACAGCTCCCTGCTTAAACTGGGGTTGCCTGTAATCTTATTCATGTGTTTCAGTTGGAATAATTGGTCAAAAGTTGAGAGATAGCATTGTTTGAAATCAAGTTTGTCTGTAGTATTACCTAAGAAAATTTTGCTTATTCTAATTATTGCTATTTTCCACTGGGAGCTCATCCCTGTCCATTTAAGAAGTGGATTGTTAAATACAAAGAAATTTCTTGTATCTTAGAGTCAATGAAGTTTAAAACCCCAACTTCAAAGTTTTATCATCCCCAGCTTCCCCCCCCCCCCCTTTAGTAGTACTCTAATCTTCATTCTATACAGCAAAATTGTATTTTACTTTTGATGGAAGCCAGTCTTTACTAGGAGATGCTGTCTTATTTTTAAAAACCTTAAAAACTATTTTTAAAACCCTCCGTGCATGTGGGTGGTTCAAAGTCATTTTCAAAGTGATCTCACAAAAGTTAGTAACAGTCAAATCCTCTCAACAAGAAGCCATCATTTTGTTAATATTGGAAAGTGTAGTGAGCATAACCTAAACACACACACACCTATTGGATATCTCTGTAGCAAGATACAGTAGGACTTCCTTGTCATGTTCAAAAGGATTCTCAAATTTTAAACAAAAGCAAGTGATAAATGAAATACAAATCAACTAGTATCAGTTCCTAATTAACTCAGAAGTTGAAAACAAACAAAAGCAGGCCTTAAATACTATAAACAAAGTAGATGAATGGGGGCTAAAACTGGGAACATTTTTCCATATGCCATGGGGAACTTGTTATGTGGAAATTTCATTGAAGACTGATTTTGATTGACACACAATGATATCATCTGACTAATAGAGAACATCATCTCGAAACATGCCACTCAATTCTGCAAAAAATGTTATAGTAAAAAGGAAAATGCAGTCCCCCCAATTTGAGGTAGTGTACCCTGGTACACTAGTTCATGAATGGCTCATATCAATCATGTGGCAATATTTTTGTCACTTATTTCTTAAATTTATGCAGAATAACTCCTTGGTTTACATTCAGTATTCAATGATTTTATCAGGAGACTGCCTTTTCCCTTTAAATTCAGTGATGCATAGTTTACACAGTACCATGGTAACTTAGAGTGAGTACACATTGGGATTCTGTTCGTTGTAATTTCTCTTTTAAAGACAAAAAATGATCATGGTATGTGCATGCCTTATGGTGAGAAGAACCATGTTGTCTTTGGTGGAGACCAAAGGTCATCTGGGATCACCAGGGGTCAAACTCTGAGAACGTTCTTAACATTTCTCAGTGTAGAAATCTTGGATGGATTTCATACTTAGTACGTGGATGCTTTATGGTTTAAGGAAGAATCTTTTTGTTTTGTGGAGGTCATCTGGGGTCACCACAGGTCAAAAAGCAAAATTTCCCAACAATTCGCAAGAAAATCTCAACATTTTTTGTCAAGGAATCACAAGGCCGTTTGGCTTTCTGGTCTTTCGTACCTGAGCTTTAATAGTCCTTTGAAAAGATGACAACATGTAATGAATAGGTTACAATGGAAGTCTATCACATTCCTTTCTTCAATTGGCCATGATTTCATTTTGTGGGGTCCTTTACCAGTAAGGAGGAAGTGAGGTGTATTTGAAGTAGCTGAGGACTTAAACGGCTTAAGTAGTAGCCCCAAACTTATTTTAAAACAACAGCTAAATTTCACAGATTTCTTCTTATTTCTCTTGCAAGTATCTTTCATGATATTTCAGGACTTAAATATATTGCATATTCACAGAAAACCAAGGAGTAATTCCTTGTAAATTTCACAATTCTTTGAGAAAAATTATAGTCACATGATTCTCAAGAGCCATTCATGAAGGGGAGGGTAGATTACTACACTAATCCAAATTGGGGTGACTGAATTTTTCCTTTAACACTGATTGGAAACAGTTCTTGGTCATAATGTGACTGTTTAATCACAGTAGGGTTTTAGAAATGGCACAAAGGTTGAAAAATATTTGTTAATATTTTATAGCTAGGAGTAGAAATTAGTGTAAAGTTATGAGAGTGGTTTGTGGAGATGGTTGTAAATTGAGTAAGAAGGAGAAAAACTTTTTCAAACTAGCTGCACTTTTACACAAATTAAGAGGAGTTTTCTCCTTCACTAATCCCCTCATTTTTAAGAGTGAATGAATTTTAAACAGCTCTCACAAAAACTTTTGCATGAAATTCAGTGGGAAAGTCATTTGTGCAACAATTGAAAATTTTTCACAAGGGTGTTACTGCACTGTTATGAATGGCAAAAAATGATAATGCATGTAAGTTTGTCAAAGGTTTAGGTTAATGCCTTGCTACTGAAAACACAATTGGGTATTTAAAAATTGTTTCCATGTATTTAAGTATAACTGCATTAAAGTATAAATGGATCAGCTTGAAAACTAGGTGGAATTTGTTTGTGGTAAGTAAACCAGGAAAAGTGTTTGTAACATTTTAATCTGAGCTTTTATATGGGGGGGGGGGAGAGCCTAATTTGAAGGAAATTCGAATTTTTTTGTTTATTTTCTGAAAAAACAAAAAAAAAACAAAAAAAATCCATATGAGTAATTTATACTGTAATGCAGTTGGAGATGCATTTAACAATGAAGTAGAAATTGTGACTTAGTACATGTTGTTGATTCAGGGGTTTTGAACCTGGGTAATGCAGAACATGGGGGGTACTCGGGATATATTCATGGGGTGTGCAAACATCCTTGCTAAACATACATTTATTGGATAAGGAGTGTAATGTTAGTGATCAGGAATAACAGTAGGTGATATTTATTTCACTGTGTCTTATCCACACTTCAGTTCAACTCTAATGGTAAAACGATGTAATTTTCACATGACATAAATGCAAGTGCGGATGCAATAAAATTGTGGCCATTCTGTGCTCTCCTTGGGTAAATTTGCCAGAAGGTACAGATCATGTGTCAGGTTCCCTTCTACTTTAGGGGTAGACCAATGGAAAAGCTATTAAAGCCCTCTCGGTAATGAGCTTGTCAGTGTAGGTGATCTTTACCCAGTATGAAGAAGTAAAAGTTTGACACCTTGTGACTAATTTTGTTAGTTTCTACTTTGACCCAGATTGTTAGAAGTAACTTTGATATGATAAGCTGCCAACAAGTAGTATTAGTAGTACTTATATATAGCAACATAGTCATTGTGAAGTTGCTATATCCCTAATGAGAGGTGGATTAAAATAATCAGCTTGTAAGAGAAAGGCTTAGGTCCATTGATTTATTATAAGCATGGCACTGGCTAACACTTGAAGATAGTGAGTAGATTTGAATACTTGCCCTATCAAGTGTAAAATGTACCTTAAAATCATGGTCTCTAACCACAAACTCACAATGTAAGTATGTTTACAAGTCTGCATGTTGCTTGTTCACAACAGGTGGTGCTTGCTTTATCATATTGCATGAACTGTGCCCTATCACCCACATACATGTATCATACCCCCCACCCCAGTCCATTGCGTCTTCAAGTGTCACATTTGTCCTGTTACATACATAGTATGGAAATTTTTGTTTTCTTTTATTCATACTCATTACTGGATGTTAGCTGTTGCTTCATAAACATTGAAGAGTATGGCATGAGGAGTCCTTGGCCATTCATCTACAGTAAAAACTTAAGTAAACCATAAGTTTTGTATTTGATTTTATTTTATTTTTTTTTTTTTTAATTTTTTTTTTGTGGTATTAAAATAAATGAAGTTAAACCTCAGGAAGTAAACCTAAATTCTGTAAACCATTGGATTACATTTTAAACTGATAAATTTCCTGATAACCATGAGGCTAGTTTCACCAGGTCCATTCTGACTGCATTTGAGCCTGCAGGTTGTTACAGAAGTTATTGAAATGGATCAAACACATGTCACAAAAAAATTCAATTCTGGGCAGGAGTTAGTTTTAGCACTGGAAGTTATTTTACTGCTTTCATTTACAGAATATTTGTATGTATGTCTTTTAGTTAAGTTCGCCTTGGTGTGAAATTTATGCAAAGAATTGCTAGTGGAAAATTCTGTACATTTTTATATAGAAATATGAGGTAGGCATTAAGGAGAATTTTTAAGTATAAAAGAGGGCAGGCTTTTGTACATATTTTTTTCAACAATCAGTGTGCAACATTTCATTGGTGTAATCTCAGTCTCTTTGTATTAATGAAAGAAGATAGACCTTTAGAATAATATGCCAGACTTATTAACTTATTAATAAACATGTTAACAGTGAAGAAAAACAGGATTACAGTTGAATTTTGGTTAGCTTAGTTATTGATAGTATTCATATTCATTTCCTTTTGAGATAAGAATTCAGTTGTGTAACTGAAAAAAGTTTTGATGTAAAAAAACAGTGTATTGCTTGCTGACGTGCTTCAACCAGTAATTTACTTTTTTGTTTGCTGTTTGGATGACAATGCCACATTTGCAGATGTCTGTGTTTTTGCAACTTAGAAAGTAATAATTCCTGTAACTACCAACATGTCATGACACAGAATTTGCTGCTTGATGCTGGTTATCAATACCTTTAATGTACGTGATTGCCTGTATTTCTTTTTGGTGGGGGTTGGGGAGGGGGTGCTACAGGAAGTATCATGGAGTGAATGTTAATTGGAGTGGGTATTTAAAGTTATCTTTGTGTGACAACATCTAGACACATGTGTGAAATATCATTAAGGGAGGAACAAATTTTATGGATCTACTGGGTATAAGCTTTACTGATGGCTTTCAAAACATAGCTTGTGTCGTAATGGCTCTGTTACAATTGTAAGGCTTTTCTAACTCATAGAGAGCTCAAACTTTCTAACAATGCTTGAACCCAGGTGGGAATTAATTTGCTATTAAAGCCTTTTTTCTTTGATAATAATGTTCTCTGCATACAATTAGCATGAGATATGAAAAGAAAAATTTGAAAACAGCTTCATTAATGCTTAATGCTTGAGTTAAGGATCGTATTTTAATTTCATGTTACCATTTCCATCTTACAGTACCCTTCCT